>PYAF01000779.1:242466-266555 GCA_007407185.1 Glycine tomentella
ACTAGTACTACTACTACTCTTCCTTTTTTTCATTTTTAACTAAAGAAAATTTCCTTCAAAAACAACTAAAGAAAATTGAAATATTATGTATTTATGTCTAAAAAATTGAAGAAAAAAATATATTTTCTTGGTTTTAAATATAAGAAAATTCAATCTGGTTTTATTTTATTTAATGATATTATCTTTAAAATATCTTTTATTTAATAGAGAAGTTAGTTTAAATGACTTCTTCTTATCATTGATATTAAGTTTCAATAAAGAATAAATTAAAAATATCTTTTAATTAAAATTAGTATAATTAAATGTGACTAATTATTATTTTTAATTAGTATGTCATGTTTCTTCTTATATCTGATATTAGAGAGAGTGTAGTAGTACTAGTATTTGAATATGATAATAAGAAGTTTCTGGCTAGCTTAGGCAATAGCTATGCATGTGAATGTTTTTATATTTGATGGGTATGAAGGATGAACCACCACATGGGCGTAATTATGAGGCATTGCCCAGGGGAAATGTGCTTTAACGTTTTCTTCAACACAAACTGTTAGAGCCAAATGGGCAATGGCTTATGTTACGAGCTCATGAGGTCCTAAATTAAATCTTATAATCGTCTAGTCTTTAATGTTCGGATTAATGTCTTTTTGAGTTTTGTTTCCCTTGGAAGATTTGAACTACGCGTTCAGTCATGGAAAGTCACATACAGGTGGCAATAGACTTATTTTATTCATAGCCTTTTACCTTTCTTTATGAATAGTACTTTTCTTAATGGCAAAAGTTACAACTTTGACCTAGAATTCGGCCGTAATATTGAGACAACGAGTTTTTTTTTTACAGAGCCAATGAATTTCAAGATCAATAAGTTAGGTTACTAGTTGACTTCAGAAAAAGAACCAAAAAAAAAAAAAGTAGTACTCCCTCCAAATTTATAAATAAAATTTCACCTAAATTGGACATTAATGTATATTAAAATTTCAGTTTGGAAGTGGATGCTTTTACCTTACTTTCTTTGTTTTGTCATTGCAACTTGTATGGAAGTGGATCGGATGCTTTTGTGTTGGTAACTTATTCACCATGTAGTTTGATACAACATTTTCACACCCTTTGTTTATTACTCCATGGAGTATAATATGGGAGAACTTAATTATAATTTTAAGATAAGCAGGATTAAATTCTGATTTCTAAAAGATAATGGTTATTTTTATAGGCAAAAATTTAGACTACAATATTAAAATAAAGAAATTTATACCAAGCAAAAAACATATATAACTAAGTACAGGCTACAATACTTAAGTGTTAAATAGTAATTTTATGGCCTGAATCTTTTTGGGAGTGATCACTTTTTGTCCATCCAGTTTTCATTTTTTTGGAATTGTGGAATTGTTGTAGACAAAGTACTGAAGCAGGATGCCTTCATTAAAGTAAATTCTATAAAGCTATATGGTATTGTTCATGAAGGTACGCATTGCTGTCATTCTTTAGAATGCCTCTCTTTAAAATAAATTTATTGATGATGTGGATTACAATTTCAGGGACAATTAATGTATATGGTGTGTTTATCATCAGTTTCTCAATTCCAAACTAAGTCTGAGAATTTTGTAATGCTTCTAATTAAGTTTTTTTAAGAAACATAGTTTTCACAATATGGCAAGCAAATTGCGTTATATCAAGCAAATTGTCCAAAAATCATAAACTAAAGTTACAGAATTGATAATTGTAATTGCAAGGATAAATTTGATTCAAATTAATTAAAGAGCAATAACTAAATTAAAGTTCAAATTAAGAAAACTCTTTTGTGATTTTTAACAAACACTTAACATGATTGTAAAAAAAAAAAACACTTAACATGCAATAAACGAGGTTTTCAACAATTATGATAAAAACATGCTAGGGTTGGATTTCATGATACTTTTCCTTATTGGTATTAAAAATAATTAATATAATTCGATTTCATCAATCATTCATCAACTATTAATGTAACTAAAACCCCAAGTCCTTAGTGGTTAGAGGCTAAATCTCACTATTAACCCCTAATTCCTTAATGAGCTTAATAGTGAGATTTACATTAATTGAGCATGTTATCTAACAAGATGACCAAGAGTTCATTCACCATCCCTAGTGCAAAACCATTAGCTACTTCACTTTAAATCTAGGTTTTTAGAGACATTTTCCGATGAATAAAATCCTCCACATGGTTGATAAATCCACAATAAGAATAGAAAGCAAAAAAGTGAAATTGAGAAACTGAATATATATATATATATATATATATATATATATATATTAAAATATCAAAAGAAATACAATGAGTTCAATAACATTACGTTCAAACCCAATCACGGGGGATTTCTAGCTACTTAGAGACACAAGAAGCACTTAAAATGATGGAAGCATATGCAAATCTTGAAGAAAAAGACACGGATGAGCTCCTAACTCATTTCTGGCGCCGTTCACTCAAACAAACAATGATCATTACAAGATGTTCCTAACTCTTAATTTCAATACTTCACTATACTTGAAGATAGGATTCTCAAAAATGTAAACATGTAGTTTTATCACATTTGTTGAAAAAATGTAGGTGGAATTTAACTTCAAGATAGGATTCAGTTTGAAAATGACATTCATTTTCATTGATCCCACTTAAACTCATTGTTATAAACTTGGATGATATGTTTGCATTTCATTTGAGAGAGTTGGGAATATTCTGAATGCAAGCTCCAATCTTGTAAGACCAAAGTTGTGAAGGCAAGAGCAACAGAACGTACTTCACCTTAATTTGTGGAATAGAAGATCAAGAAAAGTTTGTGATTTTGGATCTCTATAACTTGGACAAATATGAAGAAGTCTCTAGACCAAAAAGTGACAAGGTTATTCCTTTAAAAATTTACATAAAAAATTGTCCATGTATTTTTTTATCAGAAAATAAATACATATATTAAATAACGGACAGGTATAAGACATACATTTCTAATAATTACAAAATCAACTGCAACTCAGTCTAAAGATTTCTATGATCAACCAGTAACATTGAAACTGTTATACCCGCAGGTTACACTATATTTACAGAATGAATGCAAATATGTTGAGTTAACAAATCTAAATCTAGTATAGATAAATTTTACATGGCTATTTGATTTTTTGACAATGATAGTGATAGTAGTATCATCCTCATCCTTCTAGTGAAGTATATCAGGTTAACGAGAAAAAAATTTCCTCCATCTCTCCATTTCAAACCTAATTGGATAAGACTAAAAAATATTATTTAAGGATTTCAAATTAACCTCTATGTATTAAATGTGGAGACATCTATTCCTTGATTAAGTATGATTGAGTTTCAGGCAATGTGAAATTCTCTTGTTCCCATTCTCTAGAGCCAACGGAAGCGATTAAAATCCTTGCTAGTTAACCAATTCCATCACCACTTGGGAACAAATGATGACTTCCAAATTCATGGATAAGTATTTCCCTGTCACCAATATATCTCCTAATTACATAATAATGGCATGTCTTTTCTTGCGCAGGTTGAGATGGAATCTTCATATAAAGGATAGGAGTAAGTTTTTGGATCTAATAAAGAAATGCTTTCAGCATTTGTTTCTAAACTATGTATAATACAAGCATTCTAAAATGGCGTCTTGTGCAAATGCACTTCTTACGGGTAAGTTAGAACCACTAATGATCAACAAGTTAAAAACTACTTGTTAAGAGCAGTTAGTTTGTTAAGAAGTTAGTTACACATGATTCATTAGTCTAATTAATAATTATCTCTATTGTAAAGCATCTATACAATTTCAATGTATTTTTTTTATCAAATCAATATTTGATCATTCAATCAATTTATACAATGTTCTTATATGATTACCCTCTACTATATTTCAAGCTTGATGTGTACAATGACACTATGTTTTTATTAGTTGTACTTTTTTTTCCAAACCATTTCGTTTCTCTCTAGGTCGTCTGAACAAAATTTAATCTTCACTCTAATCGTTGATATGATTCATCATGTTCTAACATTAATATATGATTGTTCATATTTTAAAAAATTAATTTAGTATTATTTTAAAATTTGTGTTTTTTAAAATTGGTCATTTTTAAATAATTTTATATATTATTTTGTATGTATTTTACATCTCATCTATCTATTATTATTATTATTATTATTATTATTATTATTATTATTAAAAATCTAGAGAAAACTAATAAAGTAATAAATAATGTAATATTAATTTAGAAATTTAAATATTCGTTTTTAAATAATTATTTACTTTTAAAAATTATTTAATATACTAAATTTAAAATATGTATATTAATAATTTATGCACACATACATTATTTTGATTTCTTAATAATCTAGATTTTATCTCCTGCCTCGTCACTTTGAATAATTTTTTTTTTAAATATGATATTTCATAATTTTTACCACAAAATAAATAGGATGTTTTGTTTTTGAGAAATATCATATTTTATAATTTTTTACACAATAAATAAAATGAAAATAATTTCATAAAACTTACCGTTAAATTTTATTAATGACTTACCCGTAAAAAATTACAAGTCTACAAACTAAGTTACTACATTTTTTTTTCTCTTCCTTTTATTAATTTCACATTCCTCTTACTCCCTTTACTTTCCAGTAACTTCTCATATGAAAATGCTCCCACACGACTCATTTTTTTTATTCACGTCATATCTCTCTCACTCTTCTTCATTTCTTTATTTCCTTGCCTTCTGTTTTCTTTGTTCTGAATGGTTTTCACATGCTACATTTCATCTCTTCCATTCTCATTTTTCTTCTTCTTCACAACTCTTATGTCCTCAAGAAACTTATTGTTTTGAATTCATGATTTTTGTATGATTGGCATAACTGTTTTTATTTCAAATTAAACTATTATTTTGTCGCTAGACATTTATTTGCAATCCTATGAAAAATAACCAAGGGTCTAAGAGCAAATGCAGGAAAAAATATTCTTCATGTTCAAGGTCAATTTAATAGTATTACACGTATTTTCATATGTATTTATCTAGACATATGTATATCACATGAAACTATAACTTGATTAATTAATATTCTTGCATGCATCTAAATCATGTTATACAATTGGAATCATTGAGAAGTTGCTCACATGATGATGATAATTGAAGGAAGATCTTTCTTATTATCAAAAGTTCGATTAGTTGTAAAACATTGAGAATTATGTATTGTTAACAATTTATTTCGTATAAATTTTCAAGTTATTTGGTAAAAAAATTGATATTTAATCCTTTTGTATTTTTAGCATTTAATATTATCAATCACTGTTTTGTATGCCATTACTTTTATCCGGATAATAAATCTCTTGATGGAATAATTGGTTTGAACCTATTTTACATGCTAAATAAATAAAGAATAAATTAACAAGATTAATATAAGTGAAAAATTTACATTTAATATTTTCTTTTGACATCCTTTTAAAATTTCTCAATTTTGATTTTTCATTTTTATTTTATATAAGAACAATTTTTTATTTTCTTTTACATAAACTAAATGAACTAAGCGGATTAAACTTTCCTTTTCTTCCATTTTTTTTCTTTTCTTCAATTTTTTTTTATAAAAAATCACAACCTTCATTTGGGTGTATTTGAGTATGTAGCACTTGATTTGTCTAGTTTCTAATAGTAAAAAATTTAATTAATCATATTTAATTATATCAATTTCAATTAAAAAGTTATTTTTTCAACTTTATAATTCATTAAAACTTGGTTTTAATAGTAAAAAATAGTCATTGAAACTAATACATCAATTAATTAAATGAAAGATATTTTATAGATAGTATTAGTAGCATTAAATAAAATAAACTTAATTGAAATTTTTTTATATATGAGATGATGAAAAAATCTTCTTATATTTAAGAACAAAAGGGAGTGCTTGTTGACGCTTCAAAAACCACCGCTACGCACCGGAGGAGAGTTTGGTAAGCTACATCACCAGTAATACACCAAAAAAAGTGTACGCACCCGGGAAAAAAAAAAAAAAACTAAAAGTACTAATGGTTCATTGTTTACAACAATTCAACTTAAATTTTTTATTTTCTCATTTTTTTTATAGATATTTTAGTTTATAAAAGGAGTAGGGATATATGTCACTTTCCCAAAAATATATTCAAGAAGTAAGCACACGTTCCATTCTTGAGAGTTGCAACCTACTTGAAACCCGACCCCGTGCAGATCGTCTTTTTCATCCATTTTCTAAAGTAGAGGTGTAAGGTGTTGATACTTGATATATCGCAAAAAAAAAAAAAAAAAAAAAAAGGTGCTGATAAAATTTAAAATTAGAGGATCAAATGCATTAATAATTTAATTTTGAAATTGTAATTCTTAATCCCAAATAGGGGTTGGGCTAAATATTGATTGCAAGAATCATAACACTGGGTGTCATAATTACGGATTGATTTAAATGGCCAAATAATCATTAATTATATTTTCAATCGGATCATTATAATCAATTTCTTTAAGCTTATATTTAAATTTAAGTTTGGTTGAACAAAGTAGTAATGCGAGTATTATAAACTCTTTTATACCGTGGGTTTCATTTTTACAGATAATTTTTTTAAGATATTAGTTTTATAAAATAATCAGTTGCTTTAGAAATTGTGAAGGAGATTTTTTTAAAATATTACTTTTTTTTATGCAATAAAACATTTTACTTTGTATATAGATAGATAAATTTCTTATTTCTTATTCTTTAATAAGTATGTTAAAAAATAAATTACACTCGCACTCCTTATATTTTTTTTAAATTACACTCGATATTTCTCTCCTTTGCATCCGATATTTTTCTCTTTTTATACATTATTTTTGTCATACGGCATCAATGTCCAAAGAACAAGACGTAGCTTTAGTGGTGATCGAAGCTACTGCGGGGGACAAGGAGGTGGTGGAGGTAGATATGACTGTGGCGGCAATGACTACGATGAGAGTGGGTGCGCCCTAATGTTGTGTTGGTAGGCGATTACGATGATGAGGAGGAAGAGATAATGCTGCCGTAGGTGAGAGAGGAGAAGGAGAAGGAGGTGATGATAGTAAGTGAAGAGGGGTTGTTGAAGCATATAAGGGTTTGAAAAACCTAAAATGTGATTTTGAGAAAGATGAGGATATTTTAGATATAAATATTCATTAAAAATTATATGATCATTATGGGTTTACTTTCTCTTAAATTATTAAATGGTGAAAAAAGAAGAGATATCATATATAATTTAAAAAAACATATGGGTTGGAGTGTAATTTATTCTATCTAAAAAACACACCCCCTTCTTTATTAAAAAAAAAAAAAACCCATAAATCATTACGGACAATTATTATAAAAATAAAATAAAATCATAAGGAACAACCTTTTTATTATCCTACGTTGAGGTTCACAAATCATTCTCCAATTTCAATACATTGTATTCGCATGCATGGCTAGTCTTTGATTCGACGAGAATGAGTAGATTAATCTAACGCATTACACTCTTTATGATTAATCTAACGCATTATACTCTTTAATGCATGCTCTTTCAAATACATGATCTCCTTTTCCCCCTTTAAGCCAATTACCTCGTCTATGCCTTTTATCTCTTCATTGTATGGATAATCTTCCTCGTTCTATCATGGCCACCAACCTTTTGATAACTTGTACAAAACCACGGTGTGTGAAACAATTTGGAGTTGTGGACAGTGATGTGAAGTGAAATCATCTCAAGAAATCAGCACTCTTCTAATTATATATCAGGTTACACCCTCCCTGTAATGGGCATATTTTGGCTTTCAATTTTTTTAACAAAACAATGTCTCAAGTAGGTATATTGCTGCCTATGTTTTAACTTGCTTGTGTTGCCTGGTGTCATTTTATCCATTAATTATTGTAAATGATTTATTTTATTTAACACATGATATTTTTTCCCTTATCTTTTTCATTTCAATGCCTATGCAAAATTTGCTTTAGGCATGTTAAGGGTATTGTTAAAGATATGATTAGATTTGCTGTTCATAATTGTATAGCTGATTATATGGATTTATTTTTCCCTCTTTCCCTTATTATTTTTATGCCTTCAGAACACACAATTCCAGCACTACTTGTTTTTTTTTTTGTGCTGACCAGCAATACTTGCTTAGGTATTTTATTCCTTGAAACAGTATTTTGTTTTGGTGATCATTCAATTGTTATGAATTTTAAGTACATTTCAATATTTTGTTCACGATTCAATTTCAGGAATTTTCTGACTCTTGACTTGTTATTTGTCTAATGTGATGGGAAGCATTGCAATTAGTTTTATGCCTGATGGCTACTTTGCATATAACCAGTAAGATTTATTTCATTGTCAATAGAGAAGTTGTTTTAGCCTATTGAGACATTCAAAATTAGTAAGATTTATTTCATTGTCAATAGAGAATTTGTTTTAGCCTATTGAGACATTCAACATTGACTAATGACAATACAATACGTGGATCAAAGCATGCATGTTAGTTCTCTTGAGTGGCATTTTCCCATTTAGTAAGTAACAGGAATGTGAATGAAACTGTGGGAAAAAAATGTAACAAATGATTGAGGTGTGCAACTATTCACGTGTTTGTTTCATAATGTGATTGAGGATTATCCATCCATTGTATAATATTTGAAGGTAGGAAAAATAATTTTACCTTTTGAGTGAGAATGGTGTCTTTGTAGGAATCAAATAAGTGAAAAGACTTAATATGGAAAATTTCAGGCCAAGCGTATGCAAGGGAACAATTTTAACTGCGTCCCTTTAACACCAAGGTCTAGATTGGAAAGGCTTCTGAGGGAAAGAGAGCTAAGGAAATCCTTCAAGCTTGTTCAACCAACCGAGGAAGCAAGAGATGGCAGCAAAGAGGGAGAACAATTTTATGGTGATTCATTCATAAGTGAGAATGAAATTTCAGGTATTCATAAAGAGGAAGAGGTCACGGAAACGAATGCGGACGCAAGAGGTTTTACAGGCAAACAACGCTTGTTGGTGGTAGCTAACAGGTTGCCTGTGTCTGCTGTTAGGGAGGGTGTGGAATCATATCGCCTTGATATCAGTGTAGGCGGGCTAGTCAGTGCACTTCTAGGCAAGAAATTTTTTGTCACCTTGCATTAATTGTTTTTTTGGTGTGTTTTGTTAATTTGTTTCTTGTGTAAGTTTGTAATTGTAACTCAGCTATGCTAATTAGTTACCTTAATTTGTTGATGATCTCAGAGAGGTCACAACAATGATAGTTATCTAAACTTTCACAACATTCTAATAGTAATCTTTTACTTATAAAAATAGATTGAATTTTTCTATTTTTAAAGTGAAGGTTGAATGAAGCTTGTTGTTTTTGTTGAAGGTGTAAAGGAATTTGATACCAAATGGATTGGGTGGGCTGGTGTGAATGTGCCTGATGATGTTGGGCAGAGAGCATTGACAAAAGCTTTAGCTGAAATGGTATTGAGTCAAATTTATAATTCACAAGCATGTGTCCACTGATCAATGTGGTGAATAATGATAATCTAGCTACTCTTTGCAATATCAAGGACACACACAAACCATCAGTAATTATGCGTTGTTAACTGCAGCGATGCATACCAGTATTTCTTGATGAGGAGATAGTTAATCAATACTATAATGGCTACTGCAACAACATCTTATGGCCTCTATTTCATTACCTTGGGCTTCCACAAGAAGATAGACTTGCCACAACTCGTACTTTCCAATCCCAATTTGATGCATATAAGAAGGCAAACCAAATGTTTGCTGATGTAGTAAATAAGCATTATGAGGAAGGAGATGTTGTTTGGTGCCATGATTACCACCTAATGTTCCTTCCAAAATGTTTAAAACAATACAATGACAAAATGAAAGTTGGTTGGTTTCTCCATACACCCTTTCCTTCCTCAGAAATACATAGGACACTACCGTCCAGATCAGAGCTGTTGAGATCTGTACTTGCAGCTGACCTGGTGGGGTAAGTAATTTATGCGTCTCCAACTTGATGTTGATTATAGTAGTAACTAGTACATTCACAAGCTAAATTCCTTTGGTAAATAGGCATCAAGGGCATGCATTTAGAGCAAGCAATTTCTAGTCAATAAAGGTGTACACACTGTAATAAGTCCACATGTCTTGAGATTTACTATTCTTGCTTGTTGATTGCACTATTTAGTCAAAAATATCAAGTGCTATGTTGCTAGGATATTTGAGAACTCTAGACATTTTATTTAGTGGTGTGATTTTAATATTTGCATTGGTCTGCATCCCAGATTCCATACCTATGATTATGCAAGGCATTTTGTTAGCGCTTGTACTCGTATTCTTGGGCTTGAGGGCACACCTGAAGGAGTAGAAGATCATGGAAAACTGACCCGTGTGGCTGCGGTATATCTGCATATATTATTTTCCCTTTCTTATTCTAGACATCTAACTGCAAAACTGGAATTTCTTCTTGTGTTTTACGTTTATCAGCATTGAATAGCTTTACCAATCAGTATGCAGTATCTGATTTCATTCTCATGATGACAATGTTTTATTTTTTGGGAGTGTGAAACTTCAGTTTCCTATTGGGATTGACTCTGATAGATTCATTCAAGCCCTTGAACTCCCTGAAGTCCAGGAACACATGAAAGAACTAAAAGAAAGATTTGCAGGACGAAAGGTAGGAGCCATATATGCCAAAGTTTACATGTTCAACAATTTGAGAAGTTGAGATTATTACTCGGTTTCTTGTTTCCGTTCTACATCTACTTTTCTCTGAAAATGTGAATCATTTGAATCACTTTATGTTTCTTATCAAATGGACAGGTAATGTTGGGTGTCGATCGTCTTGATATGATAAAAGGAATTCCCCAAAAAATCTTGGCATTTGAAAAGTTCCTTGAGGAGAATTCACACTGGCGTGATAAAGTTGTCTTGCTGCAAATTGCAGTACCTACTAGGAAAGATGTTCCGGAATGTATGTTATTTCTCTATACAAGTTAATTATCACTTGAAGCATTTTCGTCTATTGATTTAGACTCTTGTTTTATATATTTTGTGTCATCTTATTATAGGTAATGGCATTTTTCATGACTGACACACTATTGACTTGATGCTTTGACAGATCAAAAGCTTACAAGCCAAGTGCATGAGATTGTAGGACGCATCAATGGAAGATTTGGAACACTTACAGCTGTTCCAATACACCATCTGGTTGGTGTTTTAAACATCTACAACATATATGTCTTGTTTGGTATTTGACAATGCAAGGATCATGAGTGTGGATGCTAATATCTATTATTAGAGCAAAATAAATAATATTGCTAATCTTTCCCAGAAGATGTGACAAATGAAGTGAAGTCAAATGTTTATTTATCATACAGAAAATATTTGTTAGTGTTATTCTGTCGACCTTGTGATGATTTCTGGACTATCTCTTTCTATGATTACAGGACCGGTCACTTGACTTTCATGAATTATGTGCACTTTATGCAGTAACTGGTACTCATTTTCTGCTATAACATATAAGATTTAGTCCATGTTGTCCTTATTTATTCAAAGTAGTAATATTTTTTTATATAGAAGTAGTATCGTATTTCACTATTGGATTGGTGAAATACTCAAGCTGTAGGACATTCTTTTGTGTTATTGGAAAATAGATTTCATTATCTTTGCAGACTCTTTCACTTTTCTTTAATGTGCTCCACATGATTTAAGTCCTCTGCTTATAACACGTTGTATCTTTCTGTAAGAATAAATTGAAATTATTGATTATTTACCAGGAAATGAGGAAAGTCCTCGGAATCATATTTCTTGAATAATTGAAGTAAAATGACTTACAATTGTTTCTTTATATTCACATTTGTAATATACTTGTTTTATGCAATTAAGGTTTGACCTTAACTATTCAAGGGAATAAGAAAATGGCAACAGGCTGTAGCATATCTTCTTTATATTATATTATAGAATCCATCTTAATTTATTGAACTAAATATTCGGCATCCATGATATGTACCATACCAGTCTGACTCACATCGTATTTAGATGTAGCACTTGTTACATCTTTAAGAGATGGAATGAATCTTGTCAGCTATGAATTTGTTGCGTGTCAAGCATCGAAGAAAGGGGTTCTCATTTTAAGTGAGGTAATTCAGTGTTTATATGTTCTCATTTATTTGTTTTGGCTCCATCTCTTGGATACTCTGAATGATATTTGATCTTCATATTTGATAAATTTGCTTTATGTTTTACTAAGATCACCATAATGTCAAATGATTCTTCCATTAAGCATAGTTGAGGTATATGTAGGCGAAGTGCAACAGAGTAGTTTTAGCTCTTCTCATAAAACAGCAAAACATAAAACAAATGTACTGTCATTTAATGAATAGGACTTTCCTAACCTTAACTACGTCAAACTTGCAAGTCCTAAGAATTATAAACAAGTTTGTGTTTCCTTTATTACTATATTAATCTATAGCACCGTACATCGTTTTTTTTTTTTTTTTTGTATTTATTCTGAAGTGTTTACACATCAATGGTGTTAAAGTGTTTCTTGTCTCAAGCTCACAGTTTGGCTTGTTGAAAAGAAAAAGAAAAAAAACTAGCCAAGCTAAGCTGAGAAGTTCAGCTTAATTTCTTTTTATTTGATTTTGTAACCTGAATTGTGGATAGTTTGTTAGGCTCAGCTATAGAGAAAAATCATCAGCATGTTGTATCTGTTTCATCAATCATCAGCGTCATTGTTGAGCTCTGTAATGTCAAGGTCTACTTTTGATGGTAACCTGGCTATGTTATAATTGTTCGTAGGTATACTTATGGTTTCTTGAATACCAAGAATCAAAATTAACTGAATTTTTTTTTGTCAAAGGTTAACATTTGTTGGAAGACATATATGTTAAGAGAATAAGCTAGGGTAACATGAAATGATTGCTTTTAATGCAGGGAATTGTGGTTGCTGAATGAAATTTAAATAATTATAGTCATCTTCCCCTATCATTATCCTTCTATAATCCACGATGCATTATTGATCTATATTTGTTTTTCTTTTAAATTAAGTATGATATTATTTATGTCCTTTTTTAGTCCTTTTCTTTTTCATTTCTCCCCCCTCATTCTTTCTCCCTTCTTTTCTTCTATCTTATTTTCTCTTTTTTTATCTTTCTTTTCTACTTTTTTGTATCTATCATTGGATTCATCTACCACCGACCCCAATTAGCTTGGGTTAAAGGTGTTGTTGATGTTGATGTTGATTATTGATGTCCGTGTTCTTCATCTTAGCGACAGATAGAAAAGGGTAGGGTTGATACTAGGCTTCTAGTTCAAGACTTCAGTAGGAATGTAAGATCATATTGTAGAACATATCCTTTATAGAGTTAATGTTTGTCTGGAAATATCATCTTGTTTAAATAAAAACAAATTCTTATATGTCCACTTATTTTATTATAAAATAATTAACTCCTAAAATCACTAGGTTTTCAGTATAATTAAAATAATTTAGAATTCTTTATTTGGTATCAGTTTGCAGGAGCAGCGCAGTCTCTTGGTGCTGGTGCTATCTTGGTAAACCCATGGAACATCACAGAGGTTGCTGCTTCTATTGGTTATGCGTTGGAAATGTCAGCTGATGAAAGAGAAAAACGACATCAGTTTAATTTCAAACATGTGAAGACTCACACGTCACAGGAATGGGCTGCAACCTTTGTGAGGTTTTAATCCTATAACACTGCTTGCATTTTGTTTTTCTTGGATCCATTTTGTTCCATACTTTATTTTTCTTGCAAACCAACCATCCTACCTTGTCTGGATAATATGGAACAGTTAGTCTTACAGATGACAACTTGATGTATTGAGACTTCTAATAACCTCTTTTCATTACATTTTTTGCGAGGACTATCATGACAGCACAAGATGAGAAATTGTGTTTTATTACATGCTTATGTAATACCATCCAATATGTTTAATGTAAAATAGATAGAAGAAAAAGCTTTAATATCAAATAGTGTCAATGGAAAAATGGAGAAATATTGGTCGATCTATTGCTCTAGATTTTAGCCTGACCTTCTATTGTGGTCTGTGCCACTTATGCTTTTCATGATTATTTATTCTAAAAACAAGTTTTTCTTTGTACACAGTGAACTTAATGATACCATTGTTGAAGCTCAGCTTAGGACAAGACAAGTTCCTCCATTACTTCCCAACAAAGTGGCAGTTGATTGTTACTCAAAATCCAATAACCGATTAATCATACTGGTAAGCTGTTTGTTAGATCATCAAACACTGAATAAAGGGCTGTCCCAAATTATTCACCCGTTTTTGTGCAATAAGTATTATGCTTACATTTATATATAGAAACCAACTTGACCTTCCATATACAAGTGCAGCGCTCGTGTAAAGAGAAACGCACATGAGGACTTGTTTGTTTGCACTTTTTTTTGTGAATAAGTGAGAAGGGTTGCCTTCTCACCAACATTTGTAGCTCCATTTCACTAAAACAATACCATTTTGCCTCAACTGCACTGCAGGGTTTCAATGCTACTTTGAATGAACCAGTGGATGCCCTTGGAAGGGCTGGTCAAATTAGAGAATTGGAACTTAAATTACACTCAAATACGAAGGAACCTTTAAAGAAGTTATCCGATGATCCAAAGACAACAATAGTTGTTCTGAGTGGGAGCGGCCGAGCAGTCCTGGACAAAGTACTATCAAGAAAACTTCATGTGTTTTTGGATTTTCAGCCACAATTGCTTTCGAACTAACAACTACTTTGTGCAGAACTTCAGTGAATTTAACATGTGGTTGGCAGCAGAAAATGGGATGTTTTTGCGACATACTTCAAGTGAGTGGATGACAACCATGCCTGAAAATTTAAACATGGATTGGGTTAATAGCGTGAAGGTAGATTAGCTGCATGAGTACAAGTGTTTCTCTAATTATGCTCCTTTAATTTCAAGTCTGAATGTTTTCATATTCTTATAAAATTTCAGCATGTTTTTGAGTATTTTACTGAAAGAACTCCAAGGTCTCATTTTGAGCTTCGGGAGATGTCAATAGCATGGAATTACAAGTATGCAGGTATGTGACAATTTTCTGTTACCCTCTTCCGTTTTATTTTTCAACCTACTAATTTTCTTCTGATAACTTATTGTGACTGCAATTAATATTAGATGTTGAGTTTGGAAGGATTCAAGCAAGAGATCTGCTTCAACATCTGTGGACAGGGCCAATATCAAATGCATCTCTTGATGTTGTCCAAGGTGGTCGATCTGTTGAGGTCCGCACAGTTGGCGTGTCAAAGGTATAAGCAATTTCAGCTGGCTAGTAGAGTTTCTCACCTGTCCTTTTCTGTTCAGAAGCTTTATTTCCTCTACATACTAGCATCTGACACTTTTTTTATGTCTTCCTACTTGTTATTTTGGTATAGGGAGCAGCTATTGATCGTATTCTTGGAGAGATAGTTCATAAAAAAGGCATGAAGACACCAATTGACTATGTCCTATGCGTTGGCCACTTTCTAGCCAAGGTGAATTTTCACTTGAGACTTTGTTATTGTTATAGGAAAATCATAATCAAGCTAGTGGACCCAAAGCTATGGAACTTGTGAGTCCTTTGTAGAAATGGAATTACTGTTTTCTGTTTATTAAAAAAATATTCATAAATCGTGGATATTAATAAATAAATCCATTATGAGAGTCGCATGGCACTTACTAGATTGCTGCTTTTTGGCAGTCTGGTTGCTATCCTAATGATAGAACATCAATTGATAAGGTAATAAATATAATATTCAACACTGAAATCACACAATACAGCAATACTTACTATCCCAAAGACAAAAGTCTCCTACAGAGAGTATTCTATGTCCCCAAAGTGCAAATAACTACCCCTCCTTATTTACACAACTTACAACCAAATATATACTCCTAATACATAACTGTCAGTAGTTAGTAATTTTCTATGCATGCAGATTCTAATATAGAACTACCTCCAATTCATTAAGGGGTCCTTTCCTAACTAACTCGGATCTCAGTTCCCATCACCTAAGGACTCAACTGTAAAGATTAGAATGAAATTTCTAAAGGAACATTGATTGATTTTAGATTGATCTACATCAGAACAAAATTACATGTCTAAGCCTTCTATAATGATTAAGGCAAATAATGGTTGGAAATGAACTGTTTCAGGATGAAGATGTGTATCAATTTTTTGAGCCAGAGCTCCCTTATGAATCACCTCCAGTACCAAGAGCTATGCTATCCAAATCCAATTCTTACAGGCCATCATCTCTGTCAAAATTACCAGTCGCCACCAAAACCGGTTCGAAAACAGCTCAATACAAGAAACAACGTTCGTTGTCAAACATAGAAAAGAGAGAACTTGATCAATGGAGACCAATGTGTGGTGATAAATTAGCACTGCATGAGGGTTCCTCGGTGCTTGATCTAAAAGGTGATAATTACTTCTCTTGTGTTGTTGGACGGAAAAGATCAAGTGCACGTTACCTTCTTAAAACCTTAGATGATGTTGTCAACCTCTTACGTGACTTGGCAGAACATTCTTCTTCACCAACTTAACTGATTGTCTTAATGTTTTTAGATTGTTTTTATTTTCTTGGTAAAGTGTCTATTCATATCATTTGATTCTGCAATGCCCTACATGTCGATTGTGATTTGCTTGAATCTCAAACTGGCAACGTATTTTCAGCATGTTTGGAACTCTCAAACCTGGGTTTGAAATTCTAAACTTGATTTTGCTAAAACAAAAAAAAAAAAAAAAAAAAAAAAAAAAAAAACTTGTAAGGCTGTTTCTTTTAGAATTGCTTTTACTTTTTCTCGAAGCATGTTTAACAGAAAGTAACCAAAAAAATGTATCTTTTGGCTTAGATTGAGATTTTTCACTAAAGTTTACTGTTAACTTACGTAAAATTAAAACATTTTAAGTTGGCAAATTTCACCAAAACATTGCAGGAATTAAATGAAGACTCTCCCACTCAATCATTTTCAAAGACATTTTCTTTTTTTAATTCTGATTTTTTTCCGTCAATTCAATGTCCATAAATTTTCTGCACAAGTGTAAATGAAAATTATCCAATCCAATTACATTGCTTTCATATTTTATCATCTAATTAATTTTAATTTTAAAACCAAATCTGATCCAAATTTAAAGCAGTTTAAATTAAATCATTTTTTAGTTTGTTTTACCCCTTACGTTTTTGTTTTAATGTGAGAAATGAACAAATTTAAAAAAAAAACATATTAAAATCATAAAGAATAAGATGGCAAAAACAAATATTATAATTTTATAACACAATACGGCGATATGCTAATTTCATATTAATAAACGCTTTTATTTTAAAATTGATATCAATAAATGAGAATGCATGGGGCATACACTTATTCAGTGACATACAAAATTTAGAAAAATGCTCTTGAACTTTTGAACCAAGTTTTAACTATGTGTGGTATTAAATGAAGAAAACAAGATGACTTCCCCAAATGAATGGGTGGTTACATCAAGAATACAATTTACAGCTTCCAAAGAAAAATTAGCTCAATGCAGGTCCTGGCTGGGGCAGAATGGTGTTAAAAATATGACACAAACCTCAATCAAGTTATGTTCCCCTTAAACAACTCGAATTAATTCCCAGGAGCTATTCTTCTAGTCTTGGTTTGTTTTGGCACATATGCATATTGAGCAAAGTCTACAGTTTTTTTTGGCCTGAATTAAGATAAGCAGGACACAAATCATGGTGTTGATACAAAGTATAAGGGATAATGAATTCCAGTTTGGCAGAAATACATTACCTATTATCAGAAGTGTTTCGAACATCTTTCAGAGGAGCACGGAGACCACTGACACGAGTGCCAGAAGTGCATCTAAAGGATGACATAACGGAGACAAATCTTTCCATAGACTTCTCAGCTATTTCTGAATACTGACCCAGATGGGAAATTTTTGTCCCAAAATTTTCTTCTTCAGCATTATACTCTGTAAATGGTCTGTCAACATTGTGATCGCAGCAACCTATAATCAAGAAACATCAGAATCAGAGAAATTTCACCGAGATATTTCCTTTCATTATTTAAAAAACATGCATATATTCAGTAAAGTTCATGGCAGATATCTCTGCTGAACCAGAATAAAACAAATGGAATAGGAAACTGAGAATTTACTCCATTATCCTCATTGAAGTGTTATGTTATTCATATATTCAGTTTTCTATGTGATTTTCTGCAACAAGTATCTTTGTTATGGCTGAGCTATTTGGTGACTCTATTCTTCTGTATTGACCATCTCCTTCCATTATTTTTCTCTTTCCCATACATAAGAAGCATGATTTTCCATAAACTTAATTTCCTACTTTTCCACAAGGGTTAATGGTTAATACTCTCAGACAACTCCACAAGTCAATCAGTATGCATAGATAAGCTACAAGTAGTCAATATTAAATTAGAAACAATAAGAGCTTTTCATTATCTGCAAAAGTCAAATTGGAACTGAAAATGAAATTTATAAATGAAGACCTAGTCAATCAGTATGTATCGAAGCGTCTATGGGAATTGTAAAGCCACATTCTTAAAAGATGATAATGCAATAATAACATTGGTGGTAGCCACCACTTTGGACAGCAAGTAAAATGACAACAAAAGCAACGAACATAATTGGTAGAATAACAAGACAATTAATACTAGTTGTTTTACTAGTGAAGGAGAAAGAGAAATATAGCCAAGTAATTATTAATACCATTATTATGAGGAGGTGAAGAACGGTGCATTTGCCTGGGCTGCAAATTTTCCTGGAGAAAGTCAAATGTGCATGAGTAAAAGGAGAAAGTGTTAAAGAAAACAAAAACTCCGAAGTTTAAAAAAATCCTACATTTTGAATATTGTCATTAGGGGAGATCTTCCTTTTCAGGTCTTTATTCTTCAAATGGTTGTTACATAAATCACTGTCAGATATGGCGATTTTTCTCTCGTCAATGACAATGCCAGAGGACAGGCAATCTTGTTTCTCGTCACAAACATTCTTTTCTACTTGCTTGTGCTGAAAATAAGCACTCCTTACAATTACCTTTCTTGTTCCCTCCCTGCTTTTTCCTTCAACTAAGTCATGGACTACCTGGTCTTTATTCTTCAATTCATTGTTACAAAAATCACTGTCAGATAAGGCATTTTTTCTCTCATCAATGACAATGCCAGAGGAAAGGCAATCTTGTTTCTCGTCACAAACATTCTTTTCCACTTGCTTGTGCTGAAAATAAGCACTCCTTACAATTACCTTTTGTGTTGCCTCCCTGTTTTTTCCTTCAACTGTCTCTTTGACATTTGTGTGCTCATGATCCTTATGCAACCCCAGACATGGTTTATGAATTGGCTGCCTGGGCTGTCGCAGTACTGTATGTTCAGGGCTTTTCTTCTCCTCACCCACCATAGACACTTAATTCATGCAAACAATGAAATGAGTAACTAATACATGTAAAAGCATAAGGGATTACATTTTCCCATCCATAGCAAACCAGCAGTTTTATATCTTACTGTGACATGGAGACTCCGTAAATTCAGAAATGTTTGTGGCAGAACCATATTCAATCTAAAGAAAGAAAGGACAAATATATTAAAAAATATCTAAGTCTCACTACCAACAATGAGTAGAGTCTCCACTATTAAAGTTCAATATTCAGGCAACTTACATGGCTATTAGGAGGAGGGACACTGACCCAATCCTCAGAGTCAATCTCTGATGCAGTAGAGTTCTTTGTTTCATTGGCAGCAGTAGGTGACACCCGAGGAGCTCTGAATTTCCTTTTCGCTTCAAGAGAAGCAAAACCTTTCATGGCTAAGGAAAAGTTACTCTTAAGGAGGAATAGAAGAAAAGGTGCTTGCTACAAGTGACAGTATTTTGTAAAGAAACATTGAGCTTAAATGCCACCATTGCCTCAACTTGATTGTTTTGAAAGTTATATAATCTTGAATCTAAATTTTTAGAAAATTGGTAACTAAAGCATCAACAGCATCAGGCAGTATCCCAGTGAACAATAGAATACTGCCCTGCATTATGCTAAACATATTGAAATCAATTCAAGAAGAATGCTTCGTAGGATACAAAAATACTTAGTCAAGAGATTCTTCTGCACAGGCAAATCAATCTTTTTCTCTGCACTTTCAGAATGGCGAGTCTTGAATTGACTAGTTCCCGCAATTGCTAATCTGGCTGTAAGATTCTCTCCCTGTCATTTAAAAGAAATGAACTTTTAACAAACAGTGCCCTTTAAAGTTTAAACCAGGCTATAAATATTGAGGGAGCATAAATCCATGTACACTGCTTAATTTCATTTTAACATTTACAAAGAAAGGGGTGACAATCTATTCATATTTGCTCAAAACATGTCTTGTACCAGTACTAGAACATGAGAAGGAAAAAAAAAAATATACTTTATATGTAGAATTTACACAAACTCATGCACATCCATGCAAACCAAAGGCAACAGTTATAAAACACTAAGAACCGTCTTTTCAGTTGTTGTCAATCCAATTCCTATATCATTTTCAATATTCATTATTTTTTTCACAATCATAAAAATCGTCCTTATTGCAAATGAACAAATGAAATAAGTCAAATTATTTTGACCAACACATGCAAGAAAAACAGATGTTTTGGTTTACTATAAATTTATTCTTTCCTTTAACAAACACACACAGTTTGGTAGGGATAAAGATAAAGAAGTTGATAATGTACCTCAAATGGCATTTTGGTAATTGGATCAAGATCCCCTTTTGCTATTCTTTGTGCTATATCTTTTGGCATGGGTGTATCCCAGGTTAAGGTATAACTTCAAGTAAGATCTTAGATGATTGAACAAAATGGAGAGGAAAGAAATTAATGGAAAGAAATTAATTTAAAATGGCAAGAGAACATTAAAAATGAAGGATATGGGCCTAAAAAGTCTAACTCATCACCAATATCATCAGGTATATTAGACAAATGGACAATATTTTCATTAATTGGGTCGTAAACCCGTTGATATTGGAAAGTAAATATAGCCTTCTTGAATGACTCTTCATAAAAGGGAGGCACAGAAACTCCACTGTATCTCAAGTACTTAAGAACCTGATACATTGCAATTGGCATTAGAAACACAAAAAATTCATATAGAAAGATTTACATACATGATTTAAAAGATATATATTGTAATAAAAAAAGTACTTTTTAGCATTTCTGTTATGAGTATAGAATATAGATGTAAGCCTGGCTGCCTAAGTGGGTTTAAACAGGGAAAATAAACATTGATAGTTAAATAAACATGCTTGTTAGTTTTTATGGTGCTGAACAATCACGCTTGTTAAGAGTATCAGCCGCACTCACCTTGTCATAACTTCTAAATTTTTTAATGCTTGCATGGGCCCTTTTGAGACCCATACCTGGCAAGGACTGCAGATAGTCACAGCCACTCAGAATACACATTTCAAGAAGCATTTGTCTGTTGAACCCTTCAAAACTAAGCCCCTTATTCTTTTGTAGCATGGAATACTGAAACTGAACACCTTGACCAAACTTGTCCATTTTAAAGATAATCTGAATTTTCAAGGAAGAAGCAGGCCATTCAAAAACCAGTGAGTACATCAAAGTAGGAAGAAATATACACTAGTATAGACAGATAACATAAAACATCTATATCTTAAGCCACCTGGTAAACTTACTCTTGGGCAACCAAATGGTATAAGATCAGAATCTTCCGTTATAACTGCATCAACTTGTCCACTAATTGCCAAGAATGTCATCTGGGCATCTGCCTCATAAGGAGCAACAATATACTGCAAGTTCTCCTGCTTCAATACCTTCCACCAAAAAACAAGGTTAAACATTTAGTTGGAGATGTAATGTAATTATTATATTGAATATACTTAAATAAAATACATATGTGATACACACACACACTTCACAACAACCAGACCAACTCTGATATATTGAACTCCTTTTTACCTGAATTAGCTCACATGCAATTTGAGGTGAGATATCAACTGCTTTCTGGTAGCACTCATAAGCAGCAGCTGAATTTCCATCTGACTCATGTTCAACTGCACGTGCAAGATTATCCTTTCTAGCCCTGCATTTATAGTATAGAAAATACTTGATTCATGCGCAGAATTGCAAATACAACCAATGAGATTTTAGGGTTCTTAAGCCTGCCCAGAAATCAAAGCACTCCTCTTTGGTGATCTTGTAATAAAGCCCGTAACCCTTTATCCCTTAATATTGTTTAGGACTTAATTCTTTTTTAAAAAAGAGACAAACTACAAAACGCAGGCCCCATGACAAGGTGTTGTTTTCATGGGTACTGGAGAAAGATTGATTTTTCAGAATCTTAGTTTGAAAATTGTTAAATTATTAATCAATTCTATCGCTAAATCATTGAGTATTCCATCCATCCTCTATATTTCACATTAAACCAAATTCATTGTACCTCAATTTCAGAAACAGAAAAGCAATCAAACAATGACAAACAGCAAAGAAAACAGGAGTGGCATTTAGAACAGAAACAGAAATTTTGAGCAATTCAAGATCATAAACATGGCATTAGTGCTATTTTCAACAAATTGTGCTTGTGAATAAGAACCTCATGTACACATGAACACATACATGGAGACAGAGCTCAAGAAAGTTATTATTCAAAATTGTCAGCTTATATCATATGAAGAATTGCACTACATGCAGATCCACTGTACACTGAGGAAGTGAAATCCCACAAAGGGAGAAACTAATGCAAATGCAGACAGCTGCTACAAGCACACAGTCACATCCTTCTTTGAATTTTGAAATTAGATAATTCACACATAGAATCAAACAAAAACAAAAACAAAAAACTGTTATGACTTTAGCACAAAAGGAGAGCTAAACTCAAAAGACTAGGCTATTGGGTGGGATAGCTGCATAGCTTAAGTACCACATTAAGCTTCTTATTCTACTCAATGTAAGACTCATAACATTGCCACCTCCTTTAAGAACTGATGTTTACAGAGGCTTCACCCTATTGACACGAATCCAGCCAGATAGTAGTCCCTTTCCCTCACCTATCAGTATTTGGTACATTACACCTTAATCTAACCTATAACTATAAGTAGCCCTTTCCATAGTTCAACGCTCAACAAAAGCACTAATTGTTATGACAGCACAAATGGAGAGTCCAATCCAAAAGACTAGTCCATTAAGTAAGAGAACTTCATAGCTTAAATATCACATTGCTCAACATAACATACATGAAAGCATCCCATTAACAATTAAGGTGTCACTCAACTCAACAAAAGATAGGTTTTTCTTTTTTGTGACAAAAAATAAAAACCTTAAAAATACCCAATTAAGAAAAGCAAAATACAATGTCGTGAAGACAAAGAGAGTACCTGGCACGCTTGTTCTCTTGTTCACTCTTCATTGGCAGAAGCCCTCCATCAAACACTAGAATAGGCTTAACCCCAAAATGGCGCAGCAAATTTACTCTGTGCATGCAATACTCAATGTGCCTAAAACACGCCAACAGACAAACCAATCTCAGTTAAGCCTTTTGGGGTCCCATAAAATATAAATTCAACTCAACCCCAGTTCAAAAAATCGAACTTTTACTAGCTGGGTTACTCCAAACAAAAATCAAAGAAAAACCCAATAAAATAATGGTAAAGAAAAGTGTGAAGGGGGGGTTACCTGGTAGTAGGTATCCCTTTGCATAGTTCCGTGCCGCAAGAGAGGGCACCTTTGTGGAGCCAAGAGTAAGTGTCTACCGCTACAGAACAACCCTTCAAATCCTTGATGTGGATTGGAACCATAATCGATTTCAATAGCGGCAAAAACCCCTGAATTCCCATTCCTCTTTGTCTTTGGAGAATCACAATGCAGTGTACATTACATATGCATCAAAATCGGGCGCCAAACCTTCTATTTTGGCCTGGATAATGGCGGGCTTTAATATCTTTATTTAACGTTAACATGTTTTAATTTTAATTTTGTATAAACTTTTTTGTTACACTTATCCATGAAAAAAAAAAACAAGTAAATGTTAATAAATGTTTTTTATTATGCATTAGTTGTTATTTGTCTTGTAAAGGAAAATGTTTTTTTTTTTTTTTACTCATAATCAAA
>PYAF01000779.1:266655-280030 GCA_007407185.1 Glycine tomentella
GAAACAAAAACCACAATTAATTTAAGACTGATTTAGTTATTAATGATTTTACCAAAAACTATTAAGATGATAGTTCATTCTTTGAAAAACTAATTACGTACTACAAACGTTATAGAATAATGTTTTACATTTGTAATTTGAAGAGTGAATAATCCATTTAGTTTCTGAAATTTTAATTTGTATAATGAACAATCAATTGAACAATTCACATTTTTAAACGCATCAATTTTTTCTTTAATATCTTCATCCATATTAATTTCTTTAGACATAATACAATCATATATCCACTCGTCGTCGTCCATCTTTAAAAATCAAAATAAAATTTATACATTGACAAAACATACGCATAAATTTACAATTAAAACATTCAATTTTCAAAAATATAACATTCAAAATAATCAAAATAAATCATAACATACCTAAGTATCAAATTTATCCATACTAAATCTTTCCCAAATTTTAGAAGGGATACACAGTTTTTTTTAAATTCATTTTAAACTTTTTTGAAATTTATTTCAAAAATTTATTTAAAAAAACACCTACCATATGAACCATACGGATCAGTTGATCCGTATGAATCATATGAATTACCTGATCCGTATGGAATCACCTGATCCGTATGAACCATATGGATCAGCTGACCCGTATGAACTATATGGATCAACTGATCCGTATGAATCATATGGATTACCAAATCCATATGATTCATACGGATCAACTGATTCATATAGTTAAAAGCTGCTGAGAGGGATATTTTTGTCATTTTAAACTTTATATAGTGTATGAAGAAAATTGTATAGTGTATGAAGTAACACACTTAGTTTTTTTATTAGTCGATTGACATTGTATTGATTGTTCAAATTCGTTCATGAAAAATATTATGACAAATGGTCTCTGGAAATTGCAAATTATCAAATTGTAATCCAGTTGAGTTTGAAATAATATAACAATTATGTAGGCATTTAATTGTTAAGGCTTTGTTATCTAGCTCTTGGTTTTGTTCTTCAGTCTTTGTAGATTAAACTTAATTTGATTTATGGAGCAATGCCTTCTTGTAGTGAACAACACTAGAAGAAAGAAGAGGAGATTGGAGATGCACAAACACATAATTTCCCCCAAAAGCCCTGTTTCATTATCTTATTAATCAACAACAAATTTATGGATAATTGAGAAAACTCGTACTTATACCACGAGAGAGAGAGAGAGAGAGAGAGAGAGAACACCAGTCAAATTTGTTCTTGAATCATCATATTTAGTTTTTAACAACCAATTTGAACAATCAATACAATTTCAACAGATACGTTAGAAATTCACTCTAATATTTTAATGAACTCGTGATAAGTAAAAATAGTTTTGAACTCTTACAACTAAAATCTTAGTGAATTCATATATTTGTTCTTAGAAAGTGAGGCACAACCAATTTAATATCTGAAAAGTGTAATTCATTCATTATAGCCATCAACCATTTTCAAACTTTAGCTTTATATTTGTAAAACATGTCAATTATTACAAAAATTTGAGAGCTGATATTTTTTACACCAATCATCATCTAATGATGCCTTGGTGGCTTGTTGATTATAGGTTCGAATCTGAAAATAACCTATTTGTATATGTCTCTTCTCCTTACCTTCGTATAACGAGGAACTTCTGAACAATGTGATACGTAAAAGCTCATCCAACCAGAGCCCAATTAATAAATACATAATGCTAACTCGATGTTGTGCATAACACTCTTATAAACAAATGCAATGATATGTACATCGTTATGACAAAAAGTATTTAACTCATTGTGATTTAAGAACATCTTTAGTGTCAGATATTAAGCGAGGATTTTGAACTCAAGATTTGATCTTAACTAGATCTCTCAATAAAGGAGGTGCACAGATCTCTAACATGAAAAATGAGTTCTAGTAGAAAAACCTTGAAGATCTGCACAATATTTAAAAAAAAAAAAAATTCCTCTCTCTCTCTAAAATCTCAAAATAAGATATACTATTAAAAAATGGAAGAGATCTTGAAAGATCTCCAAGCTTATGTGGCACTATGGGGTTCACCAAAAAGTGCTATAAGATCTCAATTTAAAATCTACCACTAAAGATGCTGTAAGACGTTTCGGCTTGTGAGTTTAATCACCATAAGTTTAGTCTGACAAAAATGCAAGTGCCAGTTCACTAAACCGGTACACTTCCAATTTGACAAGCTAAAAAATGGTCAACAGCAACACAATGATCCTATGCAGTTATTTTGCTTAGAGGATCTCTCTTATACAGTTATACTATTAACCATAAAGAATCAAATATAAATAAATAAAATATCAAAAACTGGATGGAATTGCATCCTCATCCAGTTCCTTCATAAAGTACCCGAATAAAGTCGGCTACCAAAATAAAAGTAATCTTCAGGCCAATGGTTTTGAATTCTTGGCAACAATTGATTAGCTAACAGTTAAAAAAAAAATCTGAATAACAGATGTGTCATGTCAT
Organism: Glycine tomentella; assembly: GCA_007407185.1. NCBI lineage: Eukaryota > Viridiplantae > Streptophyta > Magnoliopsida > Fabales > Fabaceae > Glycine > Glycine tomentella. The sequence continues at coordinate 269,139 of PYAF01000779.1, forward strand.
CATAGCATATAAGTTTGTTTGGAGGGCATTCTACTGAATAACAGAAGGCTCAATTTTCCGTAATCTAGGATGCCTAAGATAGTATGTGATCCAGATGAAGATGATAGCTCTTGCAGGAACATTAACTATCACAAGGAAAGCAACACCACAAAACAGCAAAAACACTGTTGTAGCTCTTCGATCCCTCCAAGTGACAACAGCTTGCAGCTTCTCTCCTAAGGTGGCCAAGTCACTAGTCAATTTTTGTGCATTGCTAGCAACAATTCTCAATCTATCACACCTCCAACTTAAAACTCCCCATCAAGTTCAGTGGGAAACGACAGAAGGAGGGTTGGTTTACCTTTGGTTTTGGAGACCTTCTCGACCCAGAGTTTGTTGTATTCCACGCGCGACTTTTGATCGACGGATAGCGTGGAGGCATCGACATCGTCGGATGCAGGGAGAGCGAGCTTCAACCGCTTCGAAGCGGGTTGGAAAAAGTTCGTGAGGGTTCTCGATGACGTAGAAGCCAATTTTTTCCCTTTGCAATGGCAGGAACGGGAACACAGGGATGAATATGTCATATTTTAAATCTTGTATCCTTTTGAGTTAATGTCTTTAATGTTTCTAATCTTTACAAAATAAAAATTGTTTGTTTATTTTATAAAAATAGCAAAATTGTGTATTTTTAACCGTTGTTCTAAATTAAAATCATAACGTTTATATTGAACATTTGAACTAAAATTTGAATAAAATATTTATCAAAATAATAACTAAAAACGTCTATATTTTTCAGAAACAAAGATCACATTTCAAATGTTAAGGTTTAACATGACATTTAAAAACATTTGCTAACATTTTAAAAAATTTATTATGATAAAATTTTAAAATATCATAATAAATTTTTTAAAATTTAATGTACAAAAAATAATTATAAAATATAATGGATGAAATATGACATTAAACTTAATTATATAATTAATCTTTAATTATATTTTAAAATTAAATTTGATCTCTTAATTATTAAAAGGTTGAATTTATTTAAAATGAAATAGTTATATAATTTCTGTCATATTTTTTAATCAATTAAATATGTTGTGTTTTTTCCATCGGTTTCTTGACAACTGATGTAGAAGACTCTCTTAAAGTTAAGTTTGAAAGATTTGAGCTTGATGACATCTTCTGGAACAATGGCCAAAGTGTCACAATTTTTTAAAAAAATTTCCAGAATATCACGTCTATAGAAGTTTTTGTCAAAATGCTATGTGGCATAATTGGTTAGCCATGTAAGCGAAGTAGGTGGGCTGACGTGGTGGTGCGCTATTGAGATACGTAATTCGCTATACGTACCAGCGAATTACGTGGTCTGGCGGCACACGTGGCAAGCTTGATAGGAATGCGTATAAACTTCGAACGATCATAACTTTTGACTGGAACGTCCAATTGAGGCGAAATCGGTGGCCAGACGCTCGAAATTGAGAGGAGAAGCCCTGAGCAAATTCCCGAAGTAGATTTGGTCAAATATTTTTTTTTTCAAAAATATCACTATTCGAAGTTTATATCAATTTTACATCATAATTTTTGATAGGAATATACGATGAAGGCGTATTTTATGTCAAAACGACCGTAATTGAGAGAAGTAATTAAAAAATATAAAATTACATTAAATTAATTAATTAAATAATTAAAAAATACAATTTTAAAATTTTTGGATGATTGAATCTTAAATCGTAATTTTGATGTGCTTAGAGGAATTTTTTGGAAAAAATATTTGACTAAATCCCCTTTGGGATTTGCTTAGGGCTTCTCCTCTCAATTTCGAGCGTCTGGCCACCGATTTCGCCTCAATCAGACGTTCCAGTAAAAAATTATGGTCATTCGAAGTTTATACGCATTCCTATCAAACTTGTCACGTGTCGCCTGTCAGACCACGTAATTCGCTGATACATATAGCGAATTACGTGTCCCAATAGCGCACCGCCACATCGCTTACATGACTAGCGAATTACGCCATGTGAGGAAATTTTTATTTTTTTTTAAATTGTGGCACTTTGGCTACTATTCCTCCTTATTAAAATCGTTTAAAAGAAATATAGCATATTACATCAAAGAGTAACAAAAAGAATATAATTATTTTATTTTAAATCGTTAAGAAATCAAATTAAATATTTGAATAATTAAGAGAATAAATTAAATCTTAAAATATAATTAAGAAACTAATTATATAATTAAGCCTATAAATAATAATTAACAATATCAGTGAAAAGGGCAAGAACAAGCTGAGAGAGAGAGGATCACCCATCCGCGTAGGGAAGCCAATCGATCCCTTGCGCATTTGCTTGCTTCGATCCACACCACTCTTTACTCCACTCTTCATTCGTCTCTTCTCAACTTATTCACACCATTCCCATTCACTTTCCGCTAAAGTAAGGGTTTCTCAGTCTAACCCCTCCATGCTCGTTGCTCGAGAGGGCTAGGTTAACGGTGGCTTAGCACGTAGCTCTAACCAATGAACCTCCGGAACGGTTAACTGTTTGTGCCAAACCCACCGTTCCGCGAAGAACGACGTACGAATTGACGATGCTAGCGTAGTTTCATTCTCTGTTTCCCAAATCTGTTTCTAATTGATCTGCTGTATCGTTTTCGTGCTCAGTGCCACCATGCCTCGTAAAGTAAATTACGGACTCGATTACGACGACGATTGCTATGATGATGATTATGATGACTATGCTTATGATGATGTTGATGCAGAAGACTATGGTTAGTTTGTTTAATTTTTATTTATTTTATTCTTTACCACAATGATGCTTTCTTTCACTTGTATTTCCTCTGGTTTGGTGTTAGTTTCACATTGATATCTGTTTAGCTCTGCTGCATGATTTCCATGCAGTTTCTCTGTTATGGAGCTGTGGTTGTTACTTGTTATTGCTACTAAGTTTTTTTTACTGAACTGACTTCTTGAATTTTGACATTGTTTATTGTTCATAATAAAAAAATTATGCCGTAACAGGAGGACCTGATACAAAGCAAGAGACCATTAAGCCTGGCCTTTGGCAATGCTCCATTTGCACTTATGACAACGATGAGAGTATGACTTTTTGTGATATCTGTGGTGTTATACGGCGTCCCTTGGTTAATACTGGAACTTCCAACAGTAACAAAACAGGTAAACCAGTTAATGAAGAATAATTTGTTAATTGCTGGGGTTTTTTACTTTTGTTTTGCATGACAAGGATATCTCTTTTACATGGTCTAAATTTTAAATTACTCTCTCTGCCTTTTTACATTTGTGGCTTAGGGTGTGGGGGAGGGAAAAAGTTGCCTAATTGATAGTCTTCGTTGATGTGGTACATAAATTTGTGTTGTCATTTTGTTTTGATATGGGAAGATGGGACTTGGAATATCTTGGAATGTAAAATTTCTAAGTTCTTCTAGCTTTATTAATATCAACAATTAGTTTGAAATTTGAATCTGTGGGATGTTTTATTTCTATCCTCCGTCCCTAGAAAGATAAGCTGAGATATGAAATTCTGGTTTGTTTATTATTTCTAAGGCTAAGACATGGTACTAGATGACAAAAAATAGAATTTTTAAAACAAGATAGTCGTCCTTATCACAGGGTAGGATTAGATGTGGGGACGAAGCAAATCAAGAATGAAGCAAGGCTTTCCTGTCTCTGTTTGTTCGAAATGGAAACTGCCTTAAAATGACCATATGAAGGAATCTAAGAGAATGCCATGTACACAATTCTCCAAAGATTGCATAAACTGAACATTGCCACTATGTTTTGGCTTCATTGCTTTTAGCAAAACCTTTATAATGAATTGTTGAAGGCTTCTCTATAAAGGACACTATGTGCTCATCAAGAGCCCCTAGAATATTGTGCCATAAGGGCTTAGCCTCCTTATGACACAAAAAACAAGTAGTCTGTTGTATGTGAACTAGATCTGCACATAAATGGCATAACACATGTGTCTAAAGTAGCTTGTATTTAGTTATGGGCTTAGTAAGAACAACTTGTATGCTGAGTGCTGACTAAAAAATGCTATGGTGCATCTCTACAAGGTATAACCAATGGTTATATTCTGCAATTATTGTTCCTTCATGACAAATGCTTCCTCTAAATAAAATTATAGTGTTGTAGTCGCAGGGATAGGAGAGGTGGTGGAGTTAGATGACGATACGGATGAACTTCACCGCCTAGACAGGGCTCGGGTGCTCATAAAAACACCCTGGCATCCCACGATTAACCACAAGGTCGTGGCCCATATCAATGGGTCAGTCTACACCATTAACATAACGGAAGAAACATGCTCGAGCTCGTGTAAATGCTTCAAGGAACGTATCTATTCTTCGGAGGAGGAGCTTCAATCGGATGAAAGCTTGATCGGCTGTGACGGGGAAGACTCACCAGAAATCAGTTTTGTGGCGGAAACCCCGATGGTAAAGCCGGAGACGAAGGCGGCTCCGGATATGGATGGCCACAGCGGAAAGTCGTGTTCTTTACCCACGGGTCAAAGCAACTCGCACGTACTGGCGGTCCATCAGGAAAACTCTGACAGAGGGCATAGCCCCCAGGCAGACGTCGCTCTCAACACTGATAGGGGTACGTACAATTTAAACGAAGTCAGAAGCTTGGAGAGAAGCTACCCCGACATCGAGCAGGTAGAAGACGTGCCAGCGACGCCACAGCCCGGAGATATCTCACTTTTGGGTGAGAGAGGAAAGCTGGCTGGGAATTTGGGAACAGAGATTGCCTTTTGCAACAAAGAGACGAGGGACCCACCTCTGCAGGAAAACAGCTATCAGCTTGCACAAGTTGGTGACAAGGACGTAGAGGTCAACACATTCAACCAAGTGGGTTCTGGAAGCAACAACAGGAACGTAACTAATTTCAAACAAATGGGCCAAAAGGTATTTGGGCCCAACTTGATTAGAAACCAAAGTGACACTCCTTGGAGGGTATACTCAAGAAGCAGGGGGTGCAAAAGGCAATATGAGCCCAACAGAGAGGTAGGAAAAAACACAGGACTTGAGGTAGGCCAGCATTCGGGGGCAGGAATTGCAGTAAGGTTCCAACAACCACCTTTGTCCCCAACTATGGACCGAGGTAGAGACTTAATAGAGGACGATGGGGGGGGGAGTCGAACACTGCATCCCGACGGAAAGCCAGGGGTAGATGGTAGATCAAAGAAGGAAGCATGGACCTCAGAAATAGAGGCTGAATGGGCTTTGGCGAAATCACTCGGTGTATCCTACCACAATCAGAACGCCATGTTGAAGGCACTATCAGAACTGGAAGAAAGAGATGTGGCTGAGGCTACGAGGCTGGGAAATAGCCAACACAATCAATGAAGATAATCTCTTATAACATAAGGGGGTTGGGTGGGGGGGTAAAGTGGGCTGCAGTCAGACAATTAGCAGTTAAGGAGAAGGTGGATATGGTGTGCATGCAGGAGACTAAAAAAGATTTTATTGATGCTAAGACTTGTCAAGCATTATGGGGTGATTCGGAGGTGAAGTGGGAATTTTCACCAGCAAATAACAGAGCTGGAGGACTCCTGTGTATCTGGAGTGAAGAGGTCTTTAAAGTTGTTTCCAAAGTCCAAGGGGCGGGCTTTATCCTCTTGGAAGGAGAGCTGGTTTCAGATGGCACTAAAATTGTCATAGTTAACGTGTATTCATCCTGTGTGGCTTCGTTAAAAAGGAAATTGTGGGAAGACATAAGGCAATTGAAAAACTCAAATGTGGGAGGAGGTTTATGGTGTATATTGGGTGACTTCAACAGCATAAGAAGACCAAATGAAAGGTTGGGGATTTGTTTGAGAGCTCAAGATGGCGGGTTGCTGAGGGAATTCAACGAGTGGATTGCAGATTTGGAGATTGTTGACGTCCCCTGCGTTGGCAGAAAGTTCACTTGGTATAGGCCAAATGGGACTGCCAAAAGCAGGATAGATAGAATTTTCGTCTCACCTGCATGGTTAGATAAGTGGCCGGACTCAACCCAGTATATATTGGACAGAAACTTCTCAGATCACTGTCCTATTTTATTGAGATCATCACAAGTGGACTGGGGTCCAAAACCATTCAGGGTGTTGGATTGCTGGTTTCAGGATAAATCTTTTAAGAAAGTGGTGCGCGACTGCTGGAATTCAAGTACGATCAGCGGATGGGGGGGATATACTCTAAAAGAGAAGTTCAAAGTTCTGAAGCAGAAATTGAAAGAATGGAATAGCTCTCACTTTGGCAACACACAACAGAAGCTGAAGCACATCGAGGGGGAACTTAATAGAATAGAGACCAATGCTGATGATAGAAATCTGTCTGATGCAGATGCAAAACAGAGGAAATTATTGCAGGAGGAATTATGGGTGGCTGCTCTGTCCAATGCCTCACTATTAAGGCAAAAGGCTAGAAGCAGATGGCTGAAGGAAGGGGACTGCAATTCAAGATTTTTCCATATGATTGTCAACTGGAAACGTAGGAAAAACATGCTGAGAGGTGTGATGGTAAACGATTACTGGACTGAGGAACCTAGTAGGGTGAAGGCACACGCCGTCTCCTTCTTTAAGAATAGATTTGATGAGCCGCATCTGGACAGGCCCAAGCTAGATGGAGTGGATTTCAGGTCTGTTGAACAGCACCACAACGAGGCCCTGGTGGCAAGGTTCGAAGCAGGGGAGGTCAGAGACGCTGTATGGGCATGCGGAAGTGAGAAGAGCCCTGGGCCAGATGGACTTAATTTCAAGTTCATCAAAGAATTTTGGGAGATTATTAAGCCAGACTTCCTGCGTTTTCTGGATGAATTCTTTGTTAATGGCAGGTTCCCGAGGGGGGGCAATGCATCTTTCATTGCGCTGATTCCTAAGGGTCAGGATCCACAGGGTCTTAATGACTACCGACCTATATCCCTCATTGGTTGCATGTATAAAATAGTGGCGAAGGTGCTGTCCAATAGACTAAAAAAGGTTCTGCCCCACCTTATTGATCACAGACAATCTGCGTTCATCGAGGGGAGACATCTATTGCACAGCGCGCTCATTGCAAATGAAGTTGTGGACGAGGCTAGAAGGAAAAACAAAAGCTGCCTCATATTTAAAGTTGATTACGAAAAGGCGTATGATTCGGTTAGCTGGAAGTTCCTATTCTATATGCTCAGGCGGCTGGGTTTTTGTTCAAAATGGATCATGTGGATTGAAGGCTGTCTGAAATCTGCAACAGTGTCTGTACTGATTAATGGCAGCCCAACAGAGGAGTTCATTCCACATCGGGGGCTTAGACAAGGAGATCCGTTAGCCCCCTTTCTGTTCAACATAGTTGCTGAGGGTCTTACTGGCTTGATGAGGGAAGCACAGCGCAAGAATTTATTCGTTGGTTACAAAGCTGGAAACAAACAGGTGGACGTCAGCATTCTACAATATGCTGATGACACCATATTTTTTGGGGAAGCAACGGCAGAAAATGTTAAAACAATCAAGGTTATGCTGAGATGCTTTGAGCTGGTGTCGGGGCTGAAAATCAATTTCGCAAAGAGCAGATTTGCGACTTTTGGCATGGATGAAACATGGACAGCTAATGCTGCTTCTTCCCTAAACTGCAGCGTCATGTCTTTACCCTTTTCCTATTTGGGCATTCCAATTGGGGCTAATCCTAGACGAAGTGAGACATGGGATCCTTTAGTTAGAAAGTGTGAGCGGAAGTTAGCGAGCTGGAAACACAAACACTTATCCTTTGGGGGAAGGGTGACATTGATCAAATCAGTTCTAAATTCCATCCCCATTTTCATGTTTTCTTTTTTCAGGGCACCGAAGAAGGTTATTGCAAGATTGGAGAGGATTCAAAAGAGATTCTTGTGGGGTGGGAAGGCTGATCAAAAAAAGATGGCATGGGTAAGGTGGGATGTGGTGTGTCAAGCAAAAGAGTGCGGTGGGCTAGGCATAAGGGATTTAACCTCTTTTAATCATGCATTACTTAGAAAGTGGCTCTGGAATATGTTCCATCAACATTCTGATTTGTGGGTCCAGGTGCTGGACTCCAAATATGGTGGATGGAGGAGTTTGGCAGGGTCTGGAAGATTTGGTAGGGAGTCAATATGGTGGAGAGATCTTAGCTTAGTCTGCAATTCGAATGGGTTGCTAAGTGGGATAACTTGGAAGGTGGGATGCGGTTCAAAGGTGTTATTTTGGGAAGACGGTTGGAGGAATGAGGGGGTATCACTCATGGAGAAGTATCCTAGATTATACCTTGTATCCAATCAGCAGCAGAACTTAATCCAGCAAATGGGATCCCTAACACATTCAGGGTGGGAGTGGCAACTCACATGGCGAAGACCTTTCATGGAAGGGGAGGTCCAATTGGCTATCCAATTTCTACAAGATATTCAAGAGCACAACCCACAAGCACACCAACACGACGCATGGAATTGGCTGGATGAATCGAGCGGTCAATTTTCAGTAGGGAGTGCATATTGGCACATTAAGAGGGCTGGGGTAGTATTGGAGCAGGATGACACTTTCCAAGACATGTGGAAAGTCAAAGCACCCAGTAAAGTACTTTGCTTTGTTTGGAGACTGCTTAAGGACAGGCTCCCTACGAAGATGAATCTACAAAGGAGAAACATAGAACTCAATGATACACTATGCCCGTTCTGCAGGAACAGCGACGAGGAGGCTGCACACCTATTCTTTGGATGTGAGCGAATCAGGAAGCTGTGGTGGGAATCCATGTCATGGGCAAACATTTTGGGCGCCTTTTCTGATACTCCGCGACAACACTTCACACAATATGGTTTCTTCCAGAAAATTGGTATCACCTCACATAGATGGGTACTATGGTGGTCGGCTTTGACCTGGAACATTTGGTGGCATAGAAACAGAGTCGTATTCCACAATGAAAGCTTCAATCCCATTAAAGTGATGGAAGCTGCTTTGTTCTCTTGTTGGTCTTGGATTAAAAATGGGGAGTCTGGTTTTGACAACTCCTTCCATTTCTGGTCTAGCAACCTAAGAGAGGCTTTTGTATCTAGGGGGGGGTATACTACGTAGACTCCCTTGTTTAAGGGATATACACATCCCATCCAGGTCTATGGCTCCCTAATTCATGTATGTTCATGTATTAGTTTGCCATAGGCTCACTATGGGCTGCTTGTGTTTTTTGTATTGGTACTACTTGTACTATGTAATTTAATCACATATATATAATATATATTATCTTTGCTGATCAAAAAAAAAAAAAAATAAAATAAAATAAAATTATAGTTTCAGTGTAAATAGTTGATTATCTTGATGCTACAACCTTTCTTGAGAATATTGACTATCATGATGCTGTATATCTTGTTCGTAGAGCACCCTTGAGTGGATTTGAGTGCAGTTCAGTTTAGATGACAATTTTAGGAAGAAACACTAAGCTGTGAGGTGTGTTAGGAATATGGACAATGCTCCTTATAAGACTTTGGCAATCCTCCTCCCTTGAGCTAGCTTTTGGAAGTGAGTTAGGACTTATCCATTTCTAATATGGTATAAGAGCCTATTCAGTATTAATGTTGGTCACCCATAAGTTTAGTCTTGCAAACCTCACACTCTAGATATCCTGTACCGGGCGTGGGGTGTGTCTGTTAAGATGTCTTACATTGAATAGGAATATGGCTAAAATACTCCTTATAAGACTTGGGCAATCCTATTCTTCTGAGCTAGTTTTTGAGAGTGAACTAGACCCAGTCCATTTCTCGACAATAGCAAAATAATGACCAACAAATTTAAATAAGTGAGCTAAATTGATAAACAATTTTGGCTCTTGTATTAGTTATTGTTTGGTTTTAACAACTTGGAGGGAATTCAACTCTTTTCTGAAAACTGATCGTTTTGCATCATCCAGATACAAAAAAAGAAAAATATTAAACTGTTACAAACCAAGAATTAGGAATGGGGAAGAAAAGAAATATTTTATTGAATAGGATGAAAAGAACAAGGCATAACCGAATAGAAAGAGCAATCTCTCCTTCAAGGGTTTCTGCTTCACAAAGAGCTAATGCTCAATTTACAAATGATACCTGATAGAATGAGAGCTTTCCCCTCACATCCTCCTATTTATTTAACTCATTAACCCCTAACTAACTAATCAGTAGGGACAGTATTCCTCGGTGTTTCTGGTTGTTTGGCAATTTGACACTTTATCTTTTTATGTAAGGTTAAATAACAATAATTTGCTAATAAAAGGCGTAGCAGGAGGATGAGGAATCTTCAATGAAGGAAAATAATGTTTTAATCTTTTTGCAAATCTGATAAAAGGAGAAAAGGGAGAGGGAGGAGAGTCAAAGAATATGAGAACATGTATCTGGCTGCATAGTGTTAGGTTTACAACAATGGCCATGATATTCCTATGACCTATTGAACAATGTCTTTGGTGCAGTTGAAGACATAACCAAAAGTCCTGGAGCATCCAAGTTGGCCAGGTCTCTTTTTCAATCATTACAACAACAGATTGCCAAAGAGACTGTATTGTTTCCAAAGCCAGATGATGGTTTTCTGACAGATGGCAGTAACTTCTACAAGCTTGACAATGTCCGAGGAGAATTTCATGAAATTCATAAGGATTTTAGTACTCAAAGCCATCCACATTTAAACATAGGTCTTCACAAGTTTTGATTCAGGATGTGCATGTGACTAGTTTAACAGTTTCTTCTAAATTTGACATTTGAATGTTGTGCAATGCAATAATAATTAGAGCAAAAGATATATTTGTTGAAGTTCAGAGTTTGTTTAATGACGTATCATGATTTAGTTCCTGCAAGTTGTAACTCCTTGCATACGTGAGCAAAATACTTATTTATTCTTTTTTAAATAATAGTTATAAAATCATGCTTTTCTTTGTATACAGATCCTTTCAAGTTTGATGTTCCATCCCCAGATGATGTG
>PYAF01000779.1:280130-317447 GCA_007407185.1 Glycine tomentella
CCCCCCCCCCCCCCTTTTATAAAGAAAAAAAAAATACTATTGGAAAGGAATGGAAAAGTTTCTGATTTTTTTTATTATAACTTTTTGGGCTCAAAATCTTGCACAGAATGATCATTATCAGGGAATATATTAGGCTTTAGCTGTTCAATATGTTTCCTATTAAAGTTGTGTCCTTGAATCACCGTCGAGAAGATTTCAAATTCGTGGAGGTTGTTTTAAGACCAATTGCAGATAGCTTTCACTGATTCTAGTAGTCAAAGTAATTGGAAATATCTCAAGGCCATCTTTATCACGGTAGCTTTCAACCAAAAAATGAAAAAAAAAAAAAATTATTTCTAGGAAAAACTGTATAGTTTTTCCGTATTTAGTATCTCAAATTCTAATTACTTGTACACAAATATTAAGCTATCTTATTTGTGTAATGCTTTCAGACAAAGCTACAAACTTAAAAAATTCTCAGCTTTCATCAAGCACCAGAGAGAAGAATGAACTTTCTGTACAATCAAATGCTGAAAGTTCAGACAAATTATCATCCTTAATGCGAAAGAGCAAACAGGATAGTTCAGCTGAGAGCAAGCTTTCCAAAAATGTAGCAATTGATCTGCAAACAAGTGGTAAAACTTCAAACAGCTTGCCAGAATCTTTGTCAAAAGACAAAGGTAACAATATTAATAAAATAAATTCTTCGAAAAATGGTACAATTGATATTCAATCAAGCAAAGAAAAGTCAGGTAGTTTGTCTACACGGTCAAAAGTCAAGGAAAGTGATAACATTAGTTCCTCTTCTATCAAAGATGGAAAACCTGAAAGTATTCCCAGCAGTTTCAAGAACATGGTTGTCGATGTAAGATCTGGAAATTCTGATGACACTAATGCTAAGGGAACTAGCTCACATGTTTCTTATAAGCCCGAAAAATGGATGCTCCCTCAACAAGCTGAAGATACATTGACTCAGCTGAATCTTGCAATTGTATGCAAATGGCCTATTCTTTTGTACATTCCAGGAAGTATTTCTTGGAATCAATGACACTAAAATTTTTGGTTTGTCTATTGTAGGTTGGCCATGTTGATTCTGGAAAATCAACTCTATCTGGTAGGTTACTGCACCTATTGGGACGGATTTCCCAGAAAGAAATGCACAAATATGAAAAGGAGGCCAAGTTACAGGTAATTTCATTGTGATCATCTTTTTTGTGCTTTTAAAGCTTGATGTTTCTGAACTCATGCCAATTTCTGTTTCTTGTTTTTTGTTAATCAGGGCAAGGGATCCTTTGCTTATGCTTGGGCACTTGATGAAAGTTCTGAAGAAAGAGAAAGGGGAATAACTATGACAGTGGCTGTTGCTTATTTTGACACCAAGAGATATCATGTTGTTGTGCTCGATTCCCCCGGCCATAAAGATTTTGTCCCAAACATGATTTCTGGGGCAACACAAGCTGATGCTGCAATTCTTGTTATAGATGCCTCACTTGGTTCATTTGAAGCTGGTATGGATGGCAGCAAAGGGCAAACAAGGGAGCATGCACAACTTATCAGAAGCTTTGGTGTTGACCGGGTTATAGTTGCTGTAAATAAGATGGATGCTGTTGCGTACTCCAAAGACCGATTTGATTTTATAAGGCAGCAACTGGGAGTTTTTCTCCACTTATGTGGTTTCAAAGATTCTTCTCTATCTTGGATTCCCATCAGTGCCATGGAAAATCAAAATTTGGTGGCATCCCCTTCTGATGCTCGTTTAAAAAACTGGTATTTTTTTTATTACTCTAGGTGTGATTTTGACTTTTCATGATGGGCAATGAAGAGGGCTATGGAAGGGGTGGGTGTTTTTTTTATGTAAATTTCTGTTAGAAAAACATATTTTTCACTCTGGAATCATTGTGAACAGGTATGGTGGACCTTATCTATTAGATGCAATTGACTCTCTCCAACCTCCTACTAGAGAATTCTCAAAACCTCTACTAATGCCAATATGTGATGTCATCAAATCAACTACACTTGGACAGGTGTCTGCCTCTGGTAAACTGGAAGCAGGAGCTCTTCGGAGTGGATCAAAGGTATACCATTGGGCAATGTGGCTGTTAATGAAAAATCAAATGATAGATATGAATTTGGAATTCTCCAAATTAGAAGTGTTATTTACCCATCTGAAACTAATTGAATTTCTGCTAGGCATTAATAATATTTTGTTAAATATATTAATTCTGTGTTTTTACTTATGTACTTGGTCTAGAAACTAAAATAAAAATGTTGAAAAATGACTCACAAAGTAATAATACAATTAAGGACTAAAAACTTATGAGTTTAATTTATATACACTGTTAGCATATTTTTTTATACAAATTTTCAATAAGATTTGACTATTTTTTATTACATCATCCTATTTATTAATATGATGTGGGGATATGGTAGATTTTTACTGAATGTCTGTAAAAATATTTCATGCTGACAGTGTAAATAAATTAAACTCAACTTATTAAGCATTATTATTATAATTATTTTATGAAACAAATATTTACTTGATGAACTCATTTTATATTTTTTTTGGTGAACAAAACTCATTTTATAAACTTCTTTATAAATGTGCCGTTTCCCCCCGACATATTCAGTTAGACAGAGGCAGCAAGGGATGTTGCCTAGAAATTTTATTCGGGAAAATTGTCTAGCATGAAAATAGAGATAATAATGTCTCAAAGGGCACAAATTTTGATTTGCTAGCTTTTCTTACATGACATGAAACTATTTGTCTATAACTGTATTTTTTTAATAAAATTGTAGGTCTTAGTTATGCCTTCAGCTGTTGTGGGAACAGTACGCTCATTGGAGCGTGACTCTAATGCTTGTACTGTTGCAAGAGCTGGAGATAATGTGGCTGTAACGTTGCAAGGTGTCGATGGAAATCATGTGATGGCAGGAGATGTACTATGCCATCCTGACTTTCCTGTTGCAGTTGCTAAGCATTTGGAGTTGAAAGTGCTAGTGTTGGATGGTGCAAGTCCCATATTGGTGGGCACACAGGTGTGTAATGACATTCGTTGCACTTTATTTTCCAGTTTTTTTATTGGAGGAAAAATTTTATTTTGTTTTTCTATCTCTGCAGTTAGAGTTTCACATACACCATGCGAAGGAACCTGGCAGAGTTTCAAGAATATTATCAGTACTTGATCCCAAGACGGGTAAGGTAACCAAAAAGTCACCTCGCTGTCTCACTGCAAAGCAAAGTGCAGTTATTGAGGTGAATAAACAATGCAAAACTCGTTGTTTCAATGATCTTCACTTTTCTGTTCATATATGATGCCAAGGATTTGCAAAACTTAGAATGACTTTAATTGTGTCTGATTTTTAGGTGATTTTGAATGAGACGGTCTGTGTGGTAGAGTTCTCTAGTTGTAAAGCTCTTGGAAGGGTATCCCTAAGATCAATGGGAAGAACGATTGCTGTTGGAGTTGTGACAAGAATAATTGAAGAACAATGTTAATTTGTGCTATTCATCATATAAAATGATGATAACAAGGAGGGATTCTCAACAGACCATGCATCTTTGTGCTCCCAGACAACAGGCAGCTATATAACTCTCGATGAGGTTTATGGGTTAATACGTGAATTATCAATTATGTAAGAATGGTGAAGATTTTTTTGTATGTTTTTCACCATATATGTATCATAAGAGAGCGTTCCTTTTCAAAAAATCTAGATTTTGTGTACCATAGCAACTAGTCGGACGAAGAGACGGAAAAGTATGCGAGGGATGCAATTGCTTTTATTCTTTAATGCCTAGTCTTCATTATAGATTGATCTACCTGCATATCTATAATCAAATTTTGGGCTTGGAAATCATTATATCGAAGTAGTGTTCTGCTTGAAACATGCGTCGGATATTAAATATTTTCTTAATGGAATTTGAACTATAGTTTGTCATGTGAATGATTAACCCTTTCATTAGTATCAACTATCGTTGGTATGAAGATGCTGATTTGGAGTCATATAGAATTATAGATTGCTTGACTTGTATCATGTATAAGGAATAAATCACATGCTAGTCTGCACGTGTAACCTTGTATTTCGAGTTACTTTGCCAAGTTCTCAATCCACCTATAGATATTAGCTACATCCTTTATACCTCGAAATCTAAATTTGCTCTTAAAGAAATGTCAGCCCATAATTAAGGCCGTAACAAAGCCAGTTAAGCATATATGTATCGTGCAATTGCACCCTTCATTCATTCCATTGATTATGGTATGAAATGAGATACCTCAAATCTGGCAAAATTTTCGGACATTCTCTGATCAGTTACGTACAATCCAAGACATATATATACACACGCATATTACTAATCAACTGTAACCAATACTCAAAGGTATTGCCCCCTTTAATTAAAATCCGATAAATAATAGGACATGAATTTTTTTATAACAAAGCAAAAGAGATTTTATTCAAAAGCCCATACTCAGTAATAGGACATGAATTGAATTAAAGTATATATGCAGATTCCATTTCTACAATGTGTTTCACCTGTTTTCATACCCTTATTCCCTCTCGTACTCGTTTTTATTGTAAGACCTATTATTGAACTTCGTCTTAGAAAGAATAGAAAAGAAAAATTCAAAGCTTTTTTTTTTTTTTTTAAAATTGTTATAAAAAAGTTGGATTTGACTCCTCTACAATAAATATAGATAAAGTAATTTCGATAATTGATGAAAAAAATAATAAATAATATTTCAACATTTCTGTATACGTAATATTGACTATTGATTTTATTATTAACGATCGAGATTACTTACTTTATCCTCTAAAATGAGTTGCTAATTTTAGAAGTGGCAGATCCATTAAAGCTAATAAAATAAGTAATGACTTAAACAAAGATAACTCTTTGTAACATCCCCAATTCATACACCACCATATGCAACCTTCCCGTTAAACCACTTAATTATTAGCTCAAATCATCTAATTGCCAGCTTATTTCCTTCTATTGCTTTCATCAGTTCATGAAACGTCCTAGTGCACCAAAAGATCATCATGGTCTCCATCATTTATATAAACTTCATATAAAGAGACTATCTTCTCACACTTTAAACCATAAAATTTTATAGCAAATATGGCAAAATATGAAACATATCTGAGAGTCTCAGCTCTATTGCTGGCCTCTCTCTTGATGTGTCCCTTTGGAGTCACTGCTGAGGGTGATTTCCTTGAAGATATTGACATCACTTGGGGTGAACATGGTGGCGTAAATATACTAGGAAGCAACTCTCTCGTGCTTTCTCTTGACCAGTCCTCTGGCTCTGGCTTTCGATCCAAAGCAGAATATCTATATGGTAGAATAGACATGCAGATTAAACTTGTCTCTGGTAACTCAGCTGGCACAGTCACTGCATATTATGTGAGAAATCTTCTCTGATTCTGTTCTCATGTTAAATTTAATTGTTTTTACATTTGATGCCGTTAATATATTTCATGTAAGAAATTCTTGTGTGCACTAAACCAACCAACATTAAATAATTATACAAATCTTGTGCCACAAAAATATTTTATATTTCAAAAAGTGGTCATGCATCAATTGTTAATTGACTTAGGCAGAAGAATCCACTGTATTGTATGTAACTTTTGAGTTTAATAGGTATGTCCTGTTAGTTTAGAAAGCTTTGCATTGTTAATCAATCTTTTGTATGACTTTTAAAGTAATAGCTATAAAAGTCAATAAACTTATTATCATCATAGTTATTATCGGATAATAATATAAAAAATAAACTGTGTATATATTATTATTTATAACTTTTATGTTGCATTTGACTGAGCTTATGTGTCATGGTGCAGTTATCTTCTGAAGGGCCCAACCATGATGAGATTGATTTTGAGTTCTTGGGAAACCTCAGTGGAGAACCCTACATAGTCCACACCAATATCTACACTCAAGGCATAGGGAATAGAGAACAACAGTTCTATCTTTGGTTTGACCCCACAAAACATTTCCACACATACACAATTGTATGGAACCCTCAACGCATAATGTAAGAAACATATGATATACCTTTCATTGTCCATTAATTTTCATTTCTCTCAAATATTACTGTGGATATCTTTTTTCTCTACGAAATTATGTTTAGGAAAAATGAATATTTTCAAGGAACCATAAGTTCTATACAACTGTGTTTTTGAAGATGGAAATAATATTTGAGAGAAATTTTGTACATTTTTGTAAAACTCACCTTTTACACCCTACTTAAATTCAAAAATTTGTCTTCTATTTGCATCTTCTAGACTAAACATGCTCGGTAATGTATAACTAGACAATTGATCCTCTATGTTTCAACATTTTGCTAGTTTCATGGTAGATAATATCCCTATTAGAATCTTCAACAACTATGAAGCCAGGGGAGTTCCATTTGCTAGCAGCCAGGCCATGAGGCTATACTCCAGTCTATGGTGTGCAGATCAATGGGCAACGAGAGGAGGGCTTGTGAAAACCAATTGGTCATATGCTCCTTTCAAAGCTTACTATAGGAACTTTGATGCTAAAGCTTGTGTGTGGTCTAAAGGATCATCTTCCTGTCCTTCAAACTCAGCTTCCATGACTCATAATACTTGGCAAGCTCAAGATTTGGATGCTGATGGTAGAAGAAGTCTGAGATGGGTGCAAAAGTATTACATGATTTATAACTACTGCAAAGATTACAAGAGATTCCCTCAAGGTCGACCTCGTGAATGCAGGCTTTCTAGATTCTCTTGAGTGTGGAATAAGTAAATTTTAATTTTTTTTTTTCATAATTTATGTGTATTTAAAAATTCCTCTCAAATACGGTTGAATTTGAGTAAGTTCAATCTGATTTTACTTTGCTTGCTTGAACTGATAATTTTACCTTTGTTTATTTACTTATTTTTCTAAAGAATATAAAATTATTAAATCGAGGTCAACTCTTCATTTAAAAGGTGTTCTAAACATACAATTTGATTTATTACAAGGAAGTTCAATCCTATTTTACAATTGAAAAATGCAAACGAATACTCTTTTTTTTAGAGGACCTAACAATATTCTTAAGAAATTGGTTAAAGAATAAAAAATAAAATAAAAATTATTATTAAAGTGCAATCTTTTGTAATTTCCAATGTAACCTCAACCTAATTTTCAACAAACTTTGTATTTATTGATTCTTCAACTAGTTTTATAAGAATACTAGTTAACAAAATCCTTTTATAACAAGTTTCAAAAATGATAATTGATTTTTTCATCAAACCAAACCAATTCCATTCTAAACATGAGTTAATATTTTTATTTATTGAAAACGTTTCTAGAGTAATTTAACGGACACCTGATATAATACTACTGCAAAGCTCAAACTTCTTCAGAATTGGCTGTTGAGGCAGTATGGAAACTCATGAGTTGTTTGCATAATGTTATGAGGAAACAAATGTTTGAGAATGCTAACAAAATTAATTAAAAGGGGGATTAGGTGCTTCTATTTAGCAAACCTACCATAATGATAAACCTTTGTAGTTCTAGAAGCATTGAAATTAAAAAGGAAAGTTCAAGCGGTCATCACTATAATATACTATAGCAAATGATTTGAACCAGACTACATCGAATAATGTACAAAAAATTCAATAATATATATTACAATATAAATTAAACTGCTAGGACCAATGGCTTCATTCCCTATTCCAACCTTAAGGTATATTAATCCATAACTCCAATACCTTCAAGCGACAAAAAATCTTTCATGTGTTACGCAAGAGGAGCGACTCCTTGTGCCAAGGCACCACACATTTCCCCAAACCTACAATTCATGCGAAGTAATTGAGACAAATTTTTAGAGACGGAAGTATGAGACAAAATGGTGAGCACATCAAAAAAGTAATGTCAAAGAAAAGAAACTCAAGGCTACATTGGGCTAGAATGTTTTTTTTTTTTTTACACAATTAAAATTAATATAAAAAAGGATAATACAGAAAAAGAAGGATAAAAAATCGTCAAAAGCAAGAAAACAAAGCACATTAAGAGGAAATCAAAACAAAAAACTGTTTCACAATGCAAGAGAAAGTGTCCAACTGTTTCTGAAAGCAGCCACTACTTACTAGTGCCTGGGTGAAACCCGAGAGAAAACCTCTAAGGAAAAAAAAACATTTCAACCCAAACATCCGACAAAAATCTGAAGTGAGGATCACCCAACAACAATTCAACAACCACAATAGTAGCCTTATCTCACTCGATGAGATTGACTACACAGATCACACGACACTATTAATTTTGGTTAAAAACCCAATTCTTAGGGATATTATTCAAGTGAGAAACACACCCACAAGCAGGGGCGGATCCAGAAAAAAAAGTAAGGGGGGCATTAGTAGCGGGGGTTCGGGGGCAGCGTCCCCGAAAATTTTTTTTGTAAAGAAAATTAAAGGAAAAAATCATTATAACAAAAGTGTGAAAAAGGTACAATTCAAAAGATATGAAATTGACAAAATTAGCTGTATGCTGATGCTTATAAACATACATACTCACCCTCAGTCCTCTCTTATTTTTCATCTTTTTTATTATTCTTTTTCTATGCTTTTCAATTTCTCCTCTCGTACAAACATTTAAGCTATTTTTTTATTTTACTTTATTTTATTATTATAAAAAAATTATTTATTCTTGAAAATTTAAGGGGGGGCATTGCCCCCCCAACTTAACACATGCATCCGCCCATGCCCACAAGTAGGAAATTATTGCTCTAAATCCTTTTAATAGATAAACAAAGGAGTTGATGGCATACTCCAAGAAAGTGATTTCTATTTTAAATTAAAATCTGCCATACATGTGAGCATTTATTTGCTGAATTCCACCTAAGTCTTCAAATATTCACATAAAATGCATATCCATCTACACATATTAGCCAGAACATATAAATGCTTGGGGGAGGAGGGGGAGCAAGGTGGAGTAGAGTTATCAATAGCTACCAGAGGCCCAAAAATCAGCAGAGCAGGGGCACAGAACAAAGCAGAACTCTCCAATTCACAAATGCCAGTGCATGACATTTCAGTGTAGCAGGGCCAAAAAGGCAATCACGGTAGTCGCAGACAGAAATAGAAGCTGTTGCAAGTATAGATGGTTGAATGGGTTGACAAATCCTAAATTGGCCTTCACTAAAATCCCAGTCAGCAGCATCGAAAAAGGGATTTTCAATCTCAGCTAGGATTTATGTGGAGACCTATTTCGTCCCAGCATAGTCCCCCCATATGTTTGCACTCTACTGAAGGTTTTCAATCTTCCATTTTCATACTATCCGGCTCTGTTTCACACTCACACAAGGTTTCTTGTTCAATTATAGGTGCCTTATACTATTACCAGTTTGTGAAGTTTTTACATTATATCCTCTACCTTTAGTGTGTGTTTGCCGCAATCAGAAACCATTCAATAGTGCAAGAAGTCATGCAATTTGCAGTCATTTAAATCTCTAGAATGGACAAAATTTAGTTTATGTGTACAAGCAATCTTCAAGGAAGCACATAGGCAAAACATAACAATTGCAATCCCCCTCCAAAATTTCCCCAACTACCCAAATTCACATAAATCTTGGAGTTAGTCATATACAATTGAACAACTGGAGAAACAAAAAGGAAAAAAAAAATAGATTCATGAAGAAAGGATTTGTTTTAGTAGGCCCTAAAACTCCTAGCATCACCCATCTACCATGTATATGCTTGCAACACAAAGTAGCATTATTACGTCGAACCCAATAAACTCTCTTACACAGACAAATCTTCCGTTTCCATCAATATCCACAAGCACACGAACTCTCACACAGACAACATAAAGAAATAATCACCACATATATTAACCCACAGAGGATGTGCGCTGCACACAACACAATCTTAATCAACCATAACACTATATAATCAAAATTTTCTTCACCACCTTCCATCCATTAAGTAGCAAAGTTATATAATACTCATCAATCTCTTTCCTAACATCTATGTGTGTGTGTGTGTGTGTGTGTGTGTGTGTATTATATGTATGTATATGTATATGTATACACATCTCTTACATTAAATCACTTTACTAATCAAAGAAAGACCCTACGAATAAAGTAGATCAAATCCTTGGACAAAAAAGCTATCTGCTCTAGCACCGAAAATAACTACATAAAAATACCCCAGAGGAGAACTACAGGCATATTGAAAATGGAATGGAGACCCACATCAGAAATGCTGGTAATAAATCCAAAGTGGTAGGCGCTTACTGAGAGACATAACAAGTTCAGAACCAAAGAAGAGGCTTTAAAAGGGGAAAAAAAAAAAAAAAAAAGGTAAGTACTTTAACCATCAAAACTAAAACCCTATGAGAATAGAAAATGGGAGAGAAGGAGGAGGTGGAAAAAAGTTACCTTTAGAGCAGAAAGCATGTGTTGAGGAGGTGGGTATGAAAAATGCCATGGGACTGGGAGAGTGAGTGAGTATTCGCTGAAGAAAGCTGAGATAAGAAGAGAATGCAGGAAGCTGAGAGTTTTATATTACAGAAAGAGTGAGTGGTTCTTTTTTTTTTTTTTCCGAATTCCGAGGTAATGTATTTGGGTTGAAAATGAAAAACCCCACCCTTGCTTGTATTGTGTTGTGTGCTGTGCACCCATTGTCTTTTCTTGGGTGCTGAGACCAATGGTTTAAGAACATGCAACTTTGTTCATACACAATTTTTTTTGAAAAGAAAACATAAGAAGACGGCGAAACAAAAAAGAGTAAAGTGCCAATTTTGTTCATGGAGAACATCCAGTGTAATTTTAGTCTTTAAATTTAGGGAAATTAAAAAAAAAGTCCCTCTATCTATAATTCGTTTAATCTAAGTATTAAATTTAATGAGTTATTATCATTTTATTCTATAAAATAAATATTAATATTATTATTTAAGTCATATGTTACGATGTTACATATAGGTTATGTTTGGTTTGCACAACAAAATTAATTAACGAAAGACAGACGAAAATGTACTCACGACTTTGATTGAGCTGATTATGAAGATAATTAACTATAATTTGTCAGCCTAACATTATAATTTATGTCTTTTGCGTAAGGGACTACACTCAACGGAAGATTAAAATTTCCAGTAAAATGACTAGTAAAAAAAATCGATTTTCTTCAATTCTCATATCTAATCACATAGGGTACAACGATATTTTTGTTTTCTTTCTTAATGATAAAAAATAGTTTTTTTATATTTTTATTTAATTCTCTCATTTGTATCAAACAATTTTATAATATTATTTTTATTCTATTTTTCACTTATTTCTCTTAAACCAACCAATAAAACATATCATTTCATTTCTACTTAATTTCTCCTTTTTCAAACCATCTCTTTTTTATTTCTATTTACTTTATTTTTATCTTCTAAACTAAACACTATAGTAATTTTAAATTAAAGTGAGAAAGATATTATAATTTGAGGATTTTTTTATACTTTGTTAATTCTAGGTACTAAAATGACAACAATTCACAATTTCATGAACTAAACTCATCATTCACTATAAAAAAATACAACTCGGGCCAGTTGGTAATGGGCACATTAACTATAGAAAAATTATTTTGATCAAAACGACTATGGAAAAAGCAAATGTTTTTGCTTTTAATTTTGAGATATACTTTTAAATTTGTATGCAAAAAAATAAAAAAGATAATTATATATGATTGTGAAATGCACATATAAAACGATCGTCTAAAAATAAAAATAGGATTAACTATAATAAAATAAAATAAAATGTAAAACAATTTGTATGTAAATGTACACTAAAATTAATCCATTATGCAAACAAAAAAAAAAATCCATTTATTAAACAACAGTACTTAATTTTAGATTGTTGCATTCTTGCCTCTAAGGACATATTTGTGTATTCCTTCCCATCCAGGGTTATGTGGTGAGCGATCCTAACTCCCAAAAACAAATACTAATAGACCAACAAACATACCTAAAATCATTTTTAAACAAATGATAACATAATTGGATGCAATATATTGTCTCAAAGAAGTTGAGTTATAGGATTCAAGAACCAAAATGAATTAGAGTAATACTAAGTAATAAGCTCTAGAACAACTTTACCTTCTTAAATGAATCCGTGCCACTTAACTCGAATTAGTCAAAATGCAATATAATCTCAAAAACTGAGGGTTTAAGGATTATTTTTTATATATAGAAAGAATATCCCAATACATATGTAACTTGTACTCCTCTTTCTATACCCTTAACTATTATTAAAACGCCAACTTGATATTTTAAAGGGGGGGGGGGGGAAAACTTAGCAAAATTCCATTTTAATATAAAGCAATTAATCATAATCGCTCAAAAAAACTTCATTAAAAAGTAAAGTGTAATCTATAACCAAGTATAAAACTTGATCAAACAGTTCCCAAAAGAACATGGTCTCACTTTAGGGTAGTATATGGCCCAGTCACATTAAACCTGTCTTGCAGATCACGATCCTGAGTTACTAGAAAATCAGACATTTCTTTCCATTGGACCTATAGGGCTACCTAGGGATTGTACAAATTCAAATCTTATCATCATTCATTCTTCCAATATGTACTCCCACTAACATGAAATGAGCATCAACAAAGACACATGTATTCCAATCAATCAATTACAAATACAAAAGATAAAAAAGTAAACCCGTGTCTGTGGCCGCAAAGTAAAAAAAAAAATAATGGAAAAACTGTCTGAAAAGCTAGTGTCAAGTGTCACCCTTGAGAAACAACAGACCACCTGTATATTACCCCACAGCTTAACACCCTTTTTTCCTTTCTCTACATTTTGGGATAACTCTTCCATCAATCCTCTACACCCCTTTTTGCTTATCCTCTTTGAGCAGTGTGCAGTGCAAAACCAAATATGGGAAACAAACAAAGAATGAATAGCACAAGATGAGTAGAACCTAGTAAACTTCACCAGCCATATTGCTAGAGGGGATTCTTTGTCGTTTCTCCACATATGCGGACGGAAACCATCCTGCTTTTCCGTTGCATTCTCCTTCTGACCATCCTGATGGGCTCACCTGGGTAAGAGCATTTGGAACTTTGGTAAACATGGAGGTTCGAAAAGATTGAGAGATTAAACGAAATAAATCAAGCAAATTCCGATATGACAGTGATAGAAGCAAGCAACAATTTGCTGACTTTATACAAACCTTTCGCACAACAACAAAATCACCCTTCGAAAAACTCAGTTCCTTTTCTGATTCAGCGCTGAAGGGATGTGTTGCCTGCAAGAGATGCACCAAAAAATCAGTTGATGAAGAAATAATGATAGTGATGATGATAATGATTATCATAATAATAATAAACTGAGAAATTAGGTTTAGGAATTTAACATACTTCAGCCAAGAAGTACATTGTTTTCTCTGAGCCATTCTCAGAAATACCAACTGGAGGGGCAGATTCTTTCTTCTGTCTATCTGAGACCATCTGAGAGTTCCAATAAGATGAAAATTATTGAATTACGAAAATGAACACAATTCATAGAAACAACACCACACTCGTAAAAAAATAAGCCTAAAATTTAAGGACAGTTGGTTCTCACCTCAGCTTCAATTTCACCAAGAATAGCTGCAACTCTTAAATGAAAAGTCTTTTCCCCTTCAACCTATAAAATTATAAGCACAGACTATAAATAAACTCTACTCCCTCCATTTCAAAACTATTGATGTTTAAGGTTAGTGTAAAATATTAATGTATTTAATCTATAATACCCTTAATTAATACAGGATATAAATGTGGTTTGCTGTTTGTTGAAGTGGTTGTTAAATAAGCTGTAAGTACAATTTTCCTCTTAAAGATCAATATATTATTTTAAATATGGGTACAGGTGGAAAAAAATAATTAATGAGACTTGAAACTAGTAAAACATCAATAGTTTTGGAATAAAAAGAAAAGACTAAAACATCAATAGTTTTGGGAAGGAAGGAGAAAAACAGTTACAAGTTTGGCATAAAGTTACATAAAAAATATTACTGTGTTATCATACCATGGCAACAAGCCTTTGAAAAGTAAGTCTCTGCTGTTGTGCTTCAACAGCAGCCAATGCAGCTGTAGCTTCTTTACCTAGAACTGCCATGTTTGCTTTCAGCTCCTGCATCTTTGCTTCCGCAGCATGCAGTTTGGCAACCTGTTCAGCAGTTGGAGCTTCCCGAACCCGTGCTTGTCTTCTAACAATCTCCTCTCTCTAATTGAATTTTAAAACCATTCCAAGTTATATGATTAAGAAGAAACAAGAACACCAAACTCTAAAGTGAATGTAAAAATGTAATAGATAAAAACCACGGATTCACCAAAAAAAAAAAAAAGAAGATAAGAACCTAGGTCTAAAAATGGTAGTCTTCAATTCATCAGAAAAAAAATGAAAGAGAAATGACAATCAGTGACAGTATGGACACCAAAGCAAAATGGAAAAGGAAAAGTAAAGTATCTCTCAGATCCCAAAGCTGTGAGCCCAAGCCAATGGCTGAAAGATTCCCAAAATGCAGACTCCACCACCACAACTTCTCCATAAAAGCTATTTCTAACACAACTACCCTCCACTCAACAATCAACATAACAACCTCCTCTCATATTTGATTCATGTGTCC
Source organism: Glycine tomentella (assembly GCA_007407185.1). NCBI lineage: Eukaryota > Viridiplantae > Streptophyta > Magnoliopsida > Fabales > Fabaceae > Glycine > Glycine tomentella. The sequence continues at coordinate 294,704 of PYAF01000779.1, forward strand.
ACTCTTTCATTCTGGAATAAACTCCCATACTTTTGGTCCATGGCCTAATTGATCCAGCACCTGCCCATATCTTCTTTGGGCTCAACTTCTTGAGCTCCATCAACATTGTTATCATGTAACAGCTGTCTGGAGACTTTCTTTATCAATAATTTCAACATATATTGTTTCTTCCTTTCTGGTTTACCATGCATCATAGAAAACAGGAATCCGAAACTTCACTATTCATTCCATTCCATATATGAGAATGAGATACAGAGTTCAAATCACAATTTACAGGTTGATCCAAGAGCAGAACTGCTAATCCATTCTAAACTTTGACTTACCTGTGCCTCTGCTTCTTGTCTCATCCGACTATATCGTTGAGCAAGATGGCGAGCATCCTCCAAAGGAACACCATTGATCATTTGTCTCAAAGGATCCAATACCTGGAAATTGAAACCATTGGATTCACTTTTCTCCTCTAATACATGTAAAGATAATGTGAATAATAAATTACATTGATCTCCCTTGAGGATTCCAAATGTCACATAGACTTCCTCTGTAGTATCAAAACATAAAAATGTTCTTTAGATTTTCACCTTTTCTGAAGGGTTTCAAGAGTGGCACATGTTTGAGCAAAATTAAAAATTGGGGGCTATGTATGGCTTGAATGTAGTAGGTCAATGCAATATTTAATAACCTTAAGAGAGATATCAGTATAATTTACTTTAACATATAAAAAAAAAAAATTGTATAAGCAAATGGCTATATTCTATCTTCCAAACTATCTGCTATGTAGCATGATCAGTTTTGACACTCATAATCTAGAGATCCACATCAGAGTATTTTAAACATTAGTGTTTTGTTCATCTGAACTAAAACTAAATTTCACACTGAAAAGGTCATGCAAAGTAAAATTGAAATGGTGACCCGGTTCCCCATGCATATCATACACAAACAGTAGCAGAACATGCTATTTATGAATTATAATATCTAAGTCCAGCCTCATGATAAGGTCAAGAAACACTATATAATGAAAAAGATAGTTAAAATAGTAACATGTAGATTTTAAACTCCTCTGTAGGTCATTGAAAAGATTCTATTACTGCTTCATATTTTAAGCACCAATTCTTTATCAACTTTTTAAACAACTACTTACTCAGCTATTCATTCACTTGACAATCAGCACACAAAATATGGTCATTTTAGGACATCATCTTACTTTACTTTTCAGTAGACTCTTCAATATGATTACTGTATAATATAAAAAAATAAAAGTGATTGCATACAAAGAATGCCCTAGAAATTGTAATATAGTACGGTAAATCATTTGTATCTGGAAAATAGAGTTTTATGAAATTACAACTTAAAACTTTTCAAGACTGGAGTTAAAAAACTGACTTAATGGGGAAAAAGCACAGAGAGTGAAATGTAACACCAGTACACGGCTAAGAATACTCATAAATTAAGATGTGGCTGGGAGATAAAACTAATAGAATCTTGTTTTGAACTTGTATTAAAACTTGTACACCTGAACAACAGATGAAAAGTCCACCTGCATAGATAAAAGCCGATTTAATTCTTCGTGCTCCTTTTCCACATGCTTGCGGGCATCACCATATACAGATGCAGCCTTAGCTAATATGTTGTCACTGTTGTTTTCTGCTCCATATTTACAGCAATCCTCAGAAAGTTTTGTTCCTGTCTACCATGGGTATTGTTTATGAGGATAATCAAATCATAAGTCAATAAACAAAACTTACAGGTGCTTCTAATTCCTGAACACATGCTATCAAGGACTTGTCAAAGTAAACTGAGTTTGCAGGAAAAAAGAAACAAAAGCTAATCTTCACCTGTTTCAATATGCTTATAACCTATAGCTGTAAATGTTTCTGCTGCTTTAACAATTTCCTTCTGGAAGTCCTGGATCAGAAGATAGTTTTAAGCACATCAATAAACAGAACCAGCATGAAACGACAAATCATTTAAGATAAATTTCTTTCACGAATGTTATATGACAACTACTACAACTGTGGTTCAGAAAGGCTGCACAGTCATGTTTAAGTTAACCCCACCCCCGGATTATTTATACATTCCCCATCTCACTACATTACTTAAGGTAAAGCTGATTAATAGATCTTCCATAACTAACATGTATTCCAAGAGATATAATGTTAAATGTAGGATATCAATGTTTGGGGGTAATGACGGCGGCAACAAGATAATCATTCAGGATAACTACCCCCACCCCTTTTTCTCCAAAACCCCTTTACAAACTGCCAGATCCAAGCTTGACACGAAATGGATTTAAAAATTGTTGCAAAAAAAGGTAAAAAAAATGTGAGTCCATAAATCTAACAAGCACAATAATGCCACTCACCATGCATGAACATTGAATAGACTTCCCTAATAAGCACATAACATTCTATTTTGAGTTAATATGAAGTAGGAAATTCCTTGAAGCTCAAACATAGCAAAGCTAACAATTAATCTAAACATGAAGAGAAAATGCATACCTTCCCTGAACGTGTGGCCCTGTACAACTTTTCCAGCTGGTGATGTCTCTGCATTTCGACCTCATCGATGACCACAACATCTGAACTCTCATAACCACTACTACTGAACTGCTTTATTACAGCCTGAATAAAAAGTACACTGACAAAGATCACAAACTAGAAATTGGAAAACAATACTTTTACCCTGTAACTGTGAAAGTGTGAATCTAAACTTGTAAAACACTATGGTTAGTTGATCCACAAGAATGTGCCAAATACAACCAGGAAAATAACAATTCAACACTTTACTTAAGAGAATGAGCATCTAGCTGAACCTAAACTATCGCATTAGTCAAACAACCCCATTTTCAATTGCATTTGAGAACAACGAAAGAAGAACTAAAAGGTCAAAAGTGATCGCAAATTCTGGGAATTTGGGGTACCAATATGCAAATTTGAGAAGAGAATGACGGAACCTGAAGTGAGAACGCAGAAAAAGACAAACTTGAAGGGAAGGGAAGTGAGAGCAAACCTGTTGCTGTTTGGCAACTTGCTCTCTGAGCTTGCTGGCTTGTTTCCTCAGAGCGTCCATGGCAGTTTCTTTGTGCTCTCTATTCTCAATTCTCAGAATATAAAAGAAAGTATTAAATCAGATCCAACGAATGTTATCTGAGAGAACCCCAGCTCAGCTCAACATTGTCAACTTGAATTTTGTTACTCTTTTCCCCTCTTTTTTTCTTCGCTAAATCCCAAAACCGTATATGATATAAGTATGTAATAAGATTTTTATTTTTATTTTTATGGGTATGTAATAAGAATAATTAATAAACCATATATGTAATAAACCATCAATTTGGTAATAGAGTATCACTCTCTCTTTTAAATATATCCTTAAGGTATTAGAAATTATGTTATATTTCCTAAAAAAAGAAATTATGTTATATAATCTTTTAAGTATTGAAAGTTTTTTCAAATTAATCTCCTAAGTTAGGAAATATAATCCAAATACTAAAATGATATATATTTAATAGTTTGAGAACCATTTATATATTTTCATATATTTTTGTCTTTTAATTTTATTTATTTATTTATTATTTTCACTCTTTATAACTTTCTTTCTATCAATTATGTTATGCTATCTATGTTAGTTTGTTGATTGTGATAATTTTTTTATCACCGTTAAAACTAATAGCTTAACAAAAAATATTAAATTAAAATTAAAAGATCAAATTACTAATTTTGTTTAAAAGCATCAAACTAAAATAAACTTAAAAATTGAAAATTCTTTTTTTTTAATCTTTTTTTCTTCTAAAAGTTATTTAGGAACAAATATCACATCTGAATGTGAAAATGAAAAGTGATTATTATTATAAAATAAATGAGAATAAAAAATTCATTCTTGACAATTTTTCAGTAAAAATATGTGAATGAATTAAATACACAAAAAATAGATAGTTTAAAGATTATGTAGATATATTAGTATTATTTATATCAATAAAATATTTTTTTCTTTATAACTTATCGCTTAAAAATTTTAAGATTAAATGTGCATGACTTTGATAATTTTTTAAGATGGATGTGTATATTTTAAAAGTTTTTTAGAAAGCATACAAGTAGTAGATACATTGCACTACAACTAATCAATCAAGGAGATGTCACTTTTCATCTCTATGTCACTTTGATTAACAACATAAGACAACTACGAGCTCGTTCATGAAATATTTCTTTCGTTCATACCTTACGTGAAGGAAACTCATGTGTGGATGCCCTTGCAAAACTGGGCTCATCCACCACCCATATGCTTCTACAATAGATATTTTAGACAACGTTCTGACGAATTTCCTAAGAGTCACCTACACTAGATTGTAATTCTGTTTTGTTCCTTTTTTTCGACCCTCATCATAAAAAAATTGATCAAAGTATTAATGTAAGGTCTCTAGTATTACGATGTGGTTTAAGGATAAACTAAACAAAAACTTGTGAGCATATGACATCCTACCTAGGTGTTGACAAGACCTAGATGATAGTTTAAAATAGATAGGACATGGATAAGGAGAAACTCTCCAATAAGAGGAACACATAAATTATATTATATATTATACAATTGATAATAAAATAAAGAAATTAAATAATACTAATTGTATTAACAAAGTGTGTATATATATATATTTCATTGTTTAAGAACTCTCTAAGGTTAAACATACTTTGTTTGAAATAATTTTGGGATGGATGATTTTTTAAAAAGTTTTCTAAGAAACATGTTAACGAAAATAAAAAACACATTAAAAAAAACTTGTATTAATTTGTAAGGTCGATGATTGTTGATTGAGAAATAACCCAACATCACAACTTTACATCGATCAAAGATATATTTGTACTAACAATATGACATTAATTCTTTTAATAATAATAATAATAATAATAAATCAATAGTTACACGTTTCTTTTCCCCCCCCCCCCCTTACTGACAATTATGTTGTCTTGATTTTGAATCTTTCCAAGTCACGACATCAAGAATGTGAACTAATGTAAATAGTAGTAGAAATTAACGAGTCAGTATATTTCTAATTTAAAAATAAATATAATATAATAATTTTTGAAATTCAAACATATAAAGTTTGTAGGAATCACTTGTTCTTTTTACAGCAAGTTTGTAGGAATCACTTTTTACAATAATTTATAGTATATAAAAAGGCCATTTGAAATTAAGAAGACGTTGCTCTAAATTTTACTACATTATTATTATAGACGCGTTTTAGAAGATTTTTTGCTTCTGATGAGTGATAGGTGTTGTTCACAATAATTTGGTCAAATGTAAACAGTAATCTTATGAAAATCCAAAACAGATGCCAAAAACGGTATTTTGTTATTTTTAATTAATTGTTACCATAACAAATTTGAAAGTTTGAAACTTTACTTGGTGGGTAGTTCCGCAGTTTGAACTTTGAAGCTTGAACATGACAAAGACATGACAAACTTTTCAGAAGCCTAATATTTCTCTTTTCTGTGTCGCTGCATTACATTACAATATATATTTAGAGCACAAGACATAGCTATTAACAGTTCACTTTCACTCTCTGTAGATTTGGTTTCTGTGTGATAGCTTCATAGTTATTTCACTCTCCAGATCATGCCTTCAGGTGCTAGGAAGAGAAAAGCTGCCAGGAAAAATAAGGCAAAGGAAAACAACATCAACCCATCAACCAACAACCCCAAAGGTACCATTTTTCGTTCAAATGCATGTGCATCTGACAATTAATAATAGATGGGTCCTTTTCAGTTTTATAATATATCTCTTTTTGGTCTTTTTGTTCTATTTGGGTAGATGGGGTTCTGTTAATTATTATTGTTTTGTTTTACTTTCATTGGGATTTTTAAAAAAAAATAAAATTATGTTGGGAATAAGCAGCTGTGATTGATTGTGGACTTGTGGTTGGGGTAGTTGAGTTGGGTACATTGGTATTTGTTAATTTGGTTGTTTTAATTGACAATAGTTTGATTGATTGTGTAAATAATAGGAAATGGTGATTTGAAGTCGCGAGATGGGAAAGGAAGTGATGGTGGTGAGGGTAATTCTCCTTTATTTCATGAACATGATGACCATTGTAATCCATTCAATGGGAGTGAAGATCTGGAAGAGAGAGGGCCATCGGGTGAACTGCGTGCTTCTGATGTCGTCGAGTCCCTGGAAGAAGTTGTTAGTGATGTCAAGATTGACCAAGTGTTGGGAGGAAAGGAAGATAGTGTTGTTTTGGTAGAGACAGGTTTGAAGTCTGAGGAGTGTTTTGAGAGCAAAAATGCAAGTTTTGAGAATGGGAATGGTGGCGATACTTCAAAGGGTCAATCCCTTGCTGAGAAGAACTCAGAGGATGGTAATTGTAATTCAGTTGAAGAGGCAGTTGCAAGTTATAAGTTGGTTAAGTCCATTGATTCTTCCCCTTCCAAAATGACTTCGATTACTGAAATGGCAACAGTTGAGGAGACTGTTAATTCACCTGCTGACTCTTCTGTTAATTTAGTTACGGCCATGGCTTTTGTGTCTGAGGTGGAAAAGAGTGATACTGGAAGTGTGTTACTAGAGAAGTCAGTAGTCCATCCTGTAGAAGTGACGAATCTCGCAGTGAAGATAAATGACGATAATGTAAATTCCTTAACCAATGAGAATGTGACAATGTCAAGTGTGGAGGAGCCTAAGCCAGAGGAATGTGATAGTAAAATGTTAACTTCAACGCCTGCTAGTCCTTTCACTAAATTTACCAATGGTGCAGAACATATCAAGGATTGTAAGACTGCAAAATGTTCTAAAAATCAGGTTTTACATTTTCTCTCATATACATTACAAGTTTTACAAGATTTGTAAGTTTTTGGTGAAAAACTAATTTTAAATGTGTTTTTCTTTGCTGAATTAATTTGCAGCCTCATGTAGTATTGGCTCCAAATTTGGTGCAAAAGACCTCCTGGTTGAGTTGTTGTGGATTGTTTGAAGTTCTGTCAAGTTCAAATAGATAATTTCAGGTTTTTCCTTTGAAGTTATTTTACCTTGTAAAATCATGTCTGTGTGGTTTCTCTTTCAACTTAAAAGGTTGTATTTACATAATATATAGATAAATTTGCTCGCCTCCTGTATGCTTGCTTATGGTTGTTTTTAGTGCATATCTTGTTGCTTTGTTTCTAAATTCTAATTGGTTTAGTTATTTACGTTTTGTGACTTTTAAATTATTAAAGGGAAGTTTAGTGGTGTTTTCTTTCACTAATCATTGGTTGTTTGTCATTGGTGAGTTCGGGGTGTGTCATGGGTCTTTGGACCAATTTGTAGATGCTAGCTTTGATGGTTTCAATACAAATGAAGATGCTAAATTTTTGTGACTATCAATCCATGATATTATTTGGTGCATTTGGGAAGAGCACAATGCTCATATTTTTTACGAGATATGCTTGACTGAGCAGCTGTTTTGGAATGTGATTAGGCAATCTGATTCGATTTGGTTTTAAACACATGGTCTTTTTAAGTGGGTTTCTGTAACATACACAGAGTGGTTAGGTAACTTTTCTCCATTAGTGATTTGTCTTTTTCTGTTATTCATTTTCCAAATTCTTTGTTATGGAGGATCTCTTATTCTCCAATTGTCTTGAAATTTTATTTTCTTCATCTGATTTTCTTCTTTTGTTGTTGACACTGTCTTGTTCATGAGATTCATGAGCACAATGGGAGAGCATGATTCTTGTAAAATAACAGTGTGTGCATTTTATTCTGAAGGTCATACTTTGTTATTATTCAAGTTCAATTTAGTCTGAGCGCTATCAAATATTCATGCCTTTTGGACATATTTAAATTATTAAGTGCATGTTTGGAAATCCGGTGCAAAATGACTTTTGAGGCAAAAATCATTCTGCCAAACGATCAAGACCTTACTTTTGCTTTCATTTTACTTTTATCTGTTGGATCTGCATTGGAACGTGCACTACAATAATTTTAACTGCAAACCAAACATGCACTAAGATGTACTTCTTAGTTCTTCATGTGGTATCAATTGGTTTTTTAAGTTATATTATTCTTTCTAATAGTGCTCATTTTGGGGATTATTGTAGTAGTATATTGTTGTATCAGTATACAATTATATATTTTAAACTTGCAAATCAAGTTATGGTTGACAACATTCTTCCCTCTGTTTTTCTTGCAGAAATACAAGATACAAGCGTCAAACGTGAGTATCTCAAATAATGGGTCAAACTTGTGAAGAGTTAGAAGAATTTTGTGATATTTTGATTTAGATTATCTCCTTTAAGCTTTTTAAAAATATAGCAGGCAACCAGGCCAAACTGTATAATCCATACAACGTTTGTTTACATTACAGTGAGGTTTGTTTGTAGTTATTGTGCTCGCAACAGTTTCAGTCTTTCAAACTGATTTGTTAATTCTGTGACCTGGAATTTGTCATAGTACTGTTTATTTCACCCTTTCTAATAATGTAGAGCAGCAGTGTGCCAGCAGTGAGACATAGAAACTTCCTTAAGAAAATTCTCTTTGATCTTTATGATCTATTGCACGATTCTCATGCATAAAGCACTTACAACTGTGTTTGCAGCGCAGCTCTTTGGGTGTAACTTTACAAGTTCATCTTTAATCAGATTAACTACCAGAACCATAACAAAGCAGGATTCTTCATGTTCTAACTTATAGTGCAATCATACCTCGGATGTGTCCCTGTTCAAATGTCCTTAGTTAGCTATCACCTTGAGAACTGATGAAACTTTGCTCCTGTCCTGGTCATGGAAATGTCCTTGTTTAATAAATGTTTTTTCTTGTCAGGGTTATGGTTCAAAGATTATTCTTTCATGTTTTTCACATTAGACCATCCTGTGGATACCAACTGAAGATTTCGTAATTACCGTGTGTGAATTGCTTTTCTAGGAAATAGACCCTTTTAAAAAGATCTAGAAAGTTGCTTGACTTTGCACATATGGTCTTTGTGTGCAAATGTTTGGATTCTATTTCTATTGTACCAAGTTCCTTGAGGACTTGTAAACGCTTATCAAGGCTATGCAGCCTGATGTCCCTGTCATGATCAATGCTCACAGCTTAATCCTAAGAAAGTTGGAGGAAAAGAAAAATAGAAAAGTAGAGTGTTCTCCTTTATTGCTCTTGTAAATGACATACATATTCTTGATTCATACAAATCCAAATTCCAACCATTCATATCACACCACAATGCTAATTCTCCTTTAACTTAAATGAATTAAAAGTCTTGATTGTTCAGACAGAAAAAGTACATAAACCAAAGAGAAAAGAAAAAGCAAGAGAGGGAGAGAAAAATACAAGCACACAAATACAATTCTTCATGGGCAAAAAAAAAAAAAAAAAAAACACATTCCCTCAACCTTCAAGTTCATCTTCTATATGCAGCAGCACCGTGAATAGCAACTATGTAGAAAAGCTGTGTAGCTGAAAGTATAATTATAAAAGCCTCCATCGTTTTCTGCAAAATTAGACATTTCAGAGTTCTGTCAGTTGAAAATACCCCACAAGAAAGTTTTTAAGAAAGTAAATGAACCTTCCTGTCTTACCAGGCGTGCATTTCTGATATGAAGCTCAATCTCTTTCCAGGCAAAGCTGCATAAATTTAATTCTAGTTAGATAAGTAAAATAATGCCACATGATTATTTTTGGGAAGGGGTGAAGAATAGAGATAATAGAGAAAAGCCTACCCCATGGCCAGGAGTGTAAGAGTCCAAGCCATTGTAGCAACTGAAGCTGCAGATGGCAAGCTCTCTGAAGTCCATGACCGGATATGAATGATTCCTGAAATTGCCGATGCAGCACCAACCACTCCAGCAAGCAAAGCAAATGTGACAAAGAATCCAGTGGATGCATTTCCCATTGGGAAGAACAAGGGTGAAAAATGTGCTGGCAGTTTTAATACTGGACCTGCATAGTGCATAGTTTCTTAACAACATAAGCAAGCTGAAGAAACACAAAGAACGGTTGGTTACATGAGAGGAAACATGGTGACATTTTAAATTTTCTTACCTATAATAAAACCATGATCTATTGCTCTGTTCATGGCCCATCCACCAATGCCTAAAACTATGGCATACATGCAGAAGTTCAGCCCCAAAAGAAGGGTGGCAATAGGCTTCATTTGCTCATTAGCCATTTGTGTTGCTATATCTTTTTCGGATAAGGAAGAAAAAGCTGTTCGGAACAAGAAAATTAATAGGGATTTCAGGAACCTAAAAAGCAGTGAAGGAAAGTCTCTAAATCCAATGACCAGGAGGTGCATATGTTTGTTACAAATGAGAGTTCTTATATATATGAGAAATGGATAAAACAGAAGTTTGGGTTCTTTTCTTGACAAGGCTGCTAGTTAGCTCAAAAGCTTCATGCAGGCCTGTAAAGATGATGCCTGACAATTACACTACACATTAATATATGTCTGATTCTTACTTGACTCTTATTTTTAAAGTTTGTTTAACTGTAAATACCTTCCTAACAGGCAACTTCTTAGGAGTTGTCAGTTGTTTGTTCTCTGAGGCAAGTCATATTCTTTGCCACTCCTGAACTCTTCTCATTCACAACATTCATAAATTGCCCATCCCTGTTAAAAAAAAAAAAAAAAAAAACCTTACACTATGTTTCTAACAAATTTAATAATATTGCCCAAGTATTTATTATTTAGTTTTATATACTAAAAAAAATCTAACCAAATAATTGGACACAAGTAGTTAATGTAAAATTAAGATTGAGTTGTTCGGATATTACCCATGTTTAATCCTTGATAGAAATAATTTTTAATCAAACTTTACTTATCTTCCAACCAAAGTTTAAATTAGTCTGGATCATTTTTTCTTGATGAATCGAAAGGTTAAAAAATATATATATATATATATATATATTTTATTATTTAATATACAATGGGATAATTACATAAATGTCTTATATTTTATAATTTTATTAGTAATAAAATAAATTATATTATAGACGTTTAAAATACATTTTTGTTTTCAATTAGTGATAAAAAATACTCAAGTATGTAAAGCTCACATCACATGATAATATATTGATATTAATTTGATTTTTTCCTAAATATATTGTAACGCATCCTTTATTATTTTAAACTTTACAAGTTAAATTTATTGCTAAATTAATTATCTTTAAAGGTCTATGTCAGTTGATTCAAAAAATATATGAGTATTATAAATCCCCTTCTATGGATAAAAAAAACTTGACTCTAAAATGTACATAAATAAAATCCAAGTTAAAAAAGAAAAGGAAAAATAAACTATATATTATTTTATTAAATTTTATAATAATCATCTTAAAAAATCATATTAATAATTTTTTTTAATGGATTGTCTCAATGTAAAAGTTTTTAATCATTTTTTATTAATGGATTGTCAATGTAAAAGTTTTTAATTATTGATTTTCTAGTTTTTTTAATTTAATTAAGTCTTTTAATTTTTAAAAAAGTTTCAATTTGTTCATTGTGGTTTCACCTACCACCGTTGAGTCTGTGAAGAAACAGCTAAGGTCGGAAACCTTAAAAGGTCTCCACCGTGGGAAATGACTTTACAGCCGTTAGATCCTTCTTTTTCTTAACTGATGGCTGAGATTATTCTTTATTTTCTTTTTTATTTATCTTTTTCCGGTTTTATCCCCTCTCTTCCCACAGGCCACAGTCACAGACAACCGTACGCCACCGGGACATTCCCAGGGGCGGCGTTTCGTTGTTCCGACGGTGTTCTATTCCCTCTGTCGCTTTTGTCGCAGCTTCATCCCCAAAACCCTTAAACCGTTAATTAGGACCACATCAATGATCAATCTCAACCCGTCGCGGAGATCGTGAGCGAGTAGCAGACATCGAGGAAGGATGACGAGACCCGCCGCCAAAACCCACCAGACACGGCAAGGGCGAGTTCACACAACTCCAGTGCCGCGTTGGAGACCGAGAGCGAGTAGCAGACGTCAGAGGAGGATGACGAGACAACCATGCTTCGAACCACCGCACCCCAACTCTCCCTTCTTAACCCAAACCTGCAAAAATTCAGAAAACAAACCAACAACACAGCTCTACGTAGGTTTTAGGAGCTAACAAGATTTAGGGGGAAAGTAATTACAATAGAAGTGTCGTCAGCGGTGGCCGGTATTATTGTTGTTGGCTGTTGTTTCCAGCGGTGGATGGAGAGAAAGGGGCAAGGTTTTGTGGGAAAAGATTGAGTAAAAGAAAAGAGAAAAAAGAAAAAGTCAAAAAGAAAATCTAACCGTTCATTTAAAAACCAGTATATCCAAGGTAGTTCCACATTCAGTAGAAGAAATGACACCTCGGCTATGTGGACTTTACCATTATCGATTTGGACTAATTGAATGGAAGGATCAAAATCAACACATTCTAAAAATTAAATGATTTAATTAAATTTAAAAAGTTAAAAAATCAAATTAATAAATTGGAAGACAAAAAATTAATTTAATCAAGTTTTATATTGATCATGATCATTAAACTCATAAGAAAAATGAAAACAGTCGTGATTAGCACTGAATGTATGAATAAGACATTTATTAGATGGAGACCACTTATAATGTTTATTAGAAAAATCAAGTTTAGAATGAATAAGTTATTCAATCATTTTTGGATAGCTTACCTTATTCATCTAATAAATCAAGTTTAGATGGCGACCATTTATAATGTATGAATAAGCTATTCAATCATTTTTCTAATAAGACATTATAAGACTTTAGAATTAAAAAGGTCTCATAAGGTAAGCTATCCAAATTGGGCCAAAATCTATGAATAAGACATTTATTAGATGGAGTTCGCCAAGCTTTCCATAAAATTCCAAAAGGCAACAACCTAAGCCAAGACCTGAATTTGAATTGCAAACATCCGTAGAAGCAACTCAAAATTTGAAACCTTGAAACTCATGCACTTAATTTGAAAGAAATATATCTATTACAATTGTATAATAGATTTTGTTATTAGAAAGAAATGAACTAATGAGTGAATGATATAATTTATTCATCAGCACTAAATCCCATTCCTCTTTTTCTTCGTTAAGTTTTTCGTTCTGGATAAAAAGCTATGAAACCATTTTTTTCATTCAGAAGAAATAGTCACCCCACCAAAATCTACAGTTTAGTACAAAGGCATGTTCCGTGCATGCAAAAATTAGCACTACCAATCATTATGGCTGATAAACCTCGGGAAGCTGAAGACCAACACTAGAAGCGGATTTTCCAAGAGTCCTTTTTACTTCATCTGACCTATCCACGGCAATATTGTATGAAAAAAGTAAATCCTGCAAAAATGTCAACAATGTTGCATGGTCAAAAAGCCAGATGGATAAAACGTAGTTTTCTTGAAAAATATATTTATTCACAATAAAATGAGAAAAAAATTATATCAATGATAAGACAGAATCTGCAGAGGTTTTCTCCAGGCTCAGCCACACCTCAGTGATGCTGATCACTACTCAAAAGCCACATCCTCTTAGACTTCTGTGCTTATTTTAATTTAACAATATACATACCTTGACTAAAGCTGCTAAGTGTTGACACTTGACACCTTGTTTATAACTAAACGAGTTTGTGTAAATCTCATTGTTTGGCCAATAATAACGGTTCAATCAAACTTCTTACCCACGGGATCAAACAAATGACTATTTGAATCTTGAACGAAAAATGAAACAGAGCAATACCTTGTGATGGTGTACACTGTTAAGAAGAAAAGTATAATCCCGGGCAAGCTTTATTTTCTGTTGGATAGCCACACTGTCGGACAAATTTCGGTTGTTACGGAACTCTGAGGTTACAAATTCTATAAAATGTCTCTTGTTCTCTTCCTTCCCAATATGTTTCTTGACTGCCTTGAGAAGAAGGCGATAAATGTTTGCTGTTTGGAAGGCGTCGGATCTCATTTGTTTCTATCAATATCCACAGCCTACTTTCCTGCATAGATGGCACGCATTATAGGAATCTTGTTAGCAGAAAAAAATTAAAATTAGGAACCTAAATGATGGGAGGGAGAAGGTATAAAAGAAAGATTACAACAGAAAGAGGAGTGCAAAGTTTCATCCTAAGTAGGTGCAAAGAAACAAAGAAAAGATAAAGAAAGTTGTATAGAACGAGGATCTTCAATTCCTTTGTGTATTTGATTCCAAGACTAACAAAATATTAAGTACAAACTAGGATCAATCTTGGGTTTGGTAGAGTTCCTAACTCAGTTTTACACTACAGCAATTTTCTTCATTAGAAAATCCTAGAAGACATGCAGAAAGAAGTTTATCCTATGTTTATGTATATTCCATTACAACATGCACTTACTCAATCTGTGCATCTCAGAAAATATTTTACAAATGATGCAACTAGTTCAAAAAAACTTGACTTATTTTGCTAAATGGTAGCCAAAATAATTCAAATTTGAAGTCATTCCATCAACAACTGAACACTGGAAAATACTTAGAAAGATGCCATGATCATTCTACAAGAAATCATTAACTCAGAGCTTGAATATGCACCTACAGCTAGCACCTTTTTCAGATTCATTGCTCTGTCAGTACTGTCACAATGCATATCAAAGATATACTGTCATATACTCATATCATATGTGGTCCAATAAACAAGTGAGAACAAAAGCAAGGGGTATGTCAAAAGAATTTGTTGTGAACATTTTCATTAATAAAATTGAATATTGGACCCCATAAATCACAATTTGTTTGTGGTTCCCCTTCCCCATGTTTCAGAACACATATCAAACAGTTTGTGTGCAAAATGAAATATACTGCAAAAACAAAATGCAACAAAATGTGAAGCATAATGGAACGGGCAAACAAAATATCATACAAGGAAAAATACATAAATAAATAAATAAAAGTCAGATCCACAGACACAAGTATGTTCGTAGTCGTGGGCAGTTAGAAAAATAAACAGAGAGCAAGTGAAAATGAGGAATAACACAGAATCATATCATATTAACAAACAATTAAATATATCCATTTTTTTGCAACTATGAAAATGCAGAAAGTAAGTTCATTAACATTCGTAGAAGAAGCGATTGAAGTACTGCAAGCAAAACAACAAAAATCAAATCAGCGTTGCATACTTCTTTTCTTACTCGCTGAACTCAAAAGAGTTGCTTCTTGCGTTTGCGTCGCAAAGAGAGTCTCTTGCTCTAGGCAGGGTTTTCAGTTATTATCTAAACGAATAAATACTTGTTTAAAATGGAAAAAAAAATGATTAAACGAATTCATAACTTTGAATAATTAATTTTAGCTTTTATATAAAAATAATAATTTTAGCTTTTAAAAAAAATGATTGTGGGTTAAAAAATATTGAGTAATTAATAAAACAGAACATCAAACCAGTTAATGTAATGTTTGTAAAATTTGAATAGAAGTTATTAAATTAGTCAAAATCCTAATATGATTTTCGAAAACTAATGGTATAAGATTATGTATGGTAAAATTAAGTAATAAATTAGCTGAAAATTGAAAGTTAGTTGCTACGTGAAAGCTAGAAATTTACAGTTTTAATTTATTAAATAATAAATATTCGATAAAATTGACTCAAAAATATAAAATAACATAAAAATAATAAAAATATTATTTATTTAAAAAAGGTAATAATAAAATTAGATAAATATATTCAGATAAAAATGAAACAAAATATAAAAAGTTTGAACTATTTCAAGTAACATTTTAAAAATGCTAAAAATTATTAAGAAACTAACTAAAATGGTAAAAATTATTAAGAAACTAACTAAAATGTTCTGTCTAACATAGTCTAAAGTAAAAAAAATATTTTATTAGAATAGTCTATCCATTTATCTATTTATTTTTGTATATATTTTTTTTGAGTTATATGTTGTTGGTGTAATTTGTAAAATATTTACGGATTTTATTAAAAAAATTTAGGAAAATCTGATTAATCGCTGTTAAGTTCATGCATGAGCCAAGCTGGTTAATATTGCTTTGTGCAAAACTCGTGGAAACCAAAGTTAGTGAATAACGCTTTGTGCAAAGCTCATTCCACCGATAAACCTGCACGTATATGTTGCTCCATACTCCCTTAGAGGATTCTTAACACTTATTTACACCCCACCTTAGAGGTTCCAACATATATAAGGGTTAAGAAACCCACACTTTACAAAGATTACCTCATGACTATACTTTGATGTTATAACTGTGACTTATTCCCATCAGAATCCTATAAACAAAGCACCTAAAGAGTCACCATGTATATATAAATGCTTGCTTTTCATTTACTATTATTCTGTTGATTCATCCAATGACTTAGGACATTACAATAGCTTTACATGTATCCACCACCTTCAACAACCCGTTGGGACGTAGAAACACTAGAAAGCTTACCTTGATCAATAAACATTAAAAGTAAGCTTCAAAATAAAATAAAAAATGCATTTAACCAAGAAATTACACCATCAATGACTAAAAATCATATCCAGCTCAAATGGTAAATCTCATTCATAAAATATGGTTGAATCTCATGTCTACATAAAAAATTCCACATGTTAAAGGAATATCATACACGATACATCATATATATGCCCATATTTTTTTGTTTTTTGGGGCATTTGTGATTTCTTTCTCTCATACATGAGTATTACGAAGTACTAATACTATCTAATCTATTGGCGCTGTCATCTAATACATGAATATTCCCTCTCATCACTAAATCAATATAATTTATTGTATTATTCTCTAACCTCCACTATACAAACCTTATCCAACGAACATGCGTTTAAGGAACTATATATGCTACAAGAGAGCTCATATGAATTGGGGGTGGACGAGGTGAGAGTAACCCATTCTTTGTCAACTTTCTCAACAGAGGAATGTGCCTTTGGGATTGCATCAAATTGGAGTTTGTTGCTTTGCTTCGTTAACTTCTTTACAAAGTCCATCGAGAATATCATGTCAAAGTTTTCTTCCGAATCAGTGATTTTAGGCGAAATTTGTATCCCAATCTTGGCTTCCCGTGAATTAATTAACCCAAGAAGTAGAGAGTTTCCACCGGCCATTTTTTCACTTGTGCAGCAAAACTACAAGATTACAAATGAATCAAGGAAAGTATACACCATTAAGTAACTGTATAGCTGCAACAATGAGTCAACACTAAAAGAAGATGCATCAAATCAGCAACTAAAAAACCTAACAAAAATGCTGCTGCTCTGTTTTACTCATGTTATGCATTACATCTTAAGTCTTGACAAGTAAAAGTGTAAATGTATAATATGCATGTATCAATCTCAATATAAAGAGAAAAAGAAATAATAATCTAACCTCAATGTACTCAACACCCATGTCAATAAGATTATCTGCAATACTATGTTTTGAAAACAAGCTAATAAGTCCCCCAGATCCAACTGGAGATTGGAGTATTTCCCAAGGTGATTTCATTAAAATCTTATATTTGTTCTGTCCCTCGGGCAAACTGCTAACTACTGGCAGCTTCTCTTCCTCCAAAAACCATACCTGAAAGAGGGTTAAAATATGATATTATGCAAAAAGCCAATTACACAGCCATGAGAAGAGCTCGGCACTAGAATTATATTTTAAAATAAAAAGGCTAATATTGTTTTGTGTATCAATTGAATGTTGATGCTTGCAGATGGAACATCACTTTACTTCTCCAGTGTAAGATAGTATGATTCATGGTAGACATAATGATATCTTTAAAGGTAAAATACCATAAGAAGTTAAAGGTTACTGCAATGCA
Organism: Glycine tomentella; assembly: GCA_007407185.1. Taxonomy (NCBI): domain Eukaryota; kingdom Viridiplantae; phylum Streptophyta; class Magnoliopsida; order Fabales; family Fabaceae; genus Glycine; species Glycine tomentella. The sequence continues at coordinate 312,407 of PYAF01000779.1, forward strand.
ATATTGAAAATTTCAGTTAACAAGCAATGACCAAACAATATTCCATCCTTTACACTTCCCCGGACTAAACCAATATGGGTGGATGACACATTATTCATAATACAATATTGACAATGATACAAGACCAAACATTGTTAGAACAAGAAGTAAAGGTAAAGTAGAATTTCAAGATGAAAGCCATTTGGAAACTAAAGTCGTATGACCTTTCCTTTCAACCAAAAATTCTGAACCTCAGTGTAGGTTATTTGGGATAGAACAAGAGATATGCAACAGTGACAAACTTTAGTACATATATAAAACTGAGATAATACATGATATAAAAAGATCCTTGGTGTGATGTGAACCTTTTCAGAGTCAACTGCGAAGTAATTGTTGCTTGTAAACAGATTTCTAAAAGACTGAATTTGTTGGGCTGAGGAAACCAAAATTAAAGGCACAGAAACATGATCTTTGACCTGCAAAAGATGCAAAATCATTAGGTGAAGGAAAACTATTCAGTATAGTCGCTCCAAAAGATACTTAGTCAGATAATACTTCACAAATGAGTCTAACTTATATCATCAAGGTAGAAAAAGGAAGAAACGTATAATAGAACATAATACATTCTCTTCAAAATAATGGAAGTGAACAAGAATAGAACATTAACTGATGGTATTTTTTTTATACCTTCGAGTATTTGTTGAAGAGATTATTGTTCTGTTATAATTAAATTAAACACAAGATCCATCAGATGGATCATGGAACAAATAATTTTTTGCAACAATGAATCGTTATCACAAGGATATTTACCAAAAGTAAATAACTAAAACACAAATTTACAACCTTTACAAAATTTTCACTGTAGTACCTTCTGAAACATGTGAAGTACCGAAGTGTCAATTGCTTCATTTTCAACCTTGTTAGAGTCAGAAATGCTCCCCTGATGCTCTTTGTCCTTCAAGAGAAAGACAATAGCCATTTTCCCCTTAGACATGAGCTCAAGTCCCTTCTCTTGCATATCTCCAAATAACTTATTTTTACTTCCATTTAAAAAATATTCCTCTGATATTTGGATAGAATTTATAAGCTTTGCTTCTATGGCACTGACCAACTCAGCAACTTTCCATCTGATTTAAAAAAGTTAAAAAAACACAAATAAAAATTCCAGCAAATGAAACTAGGGATACATAAAAGGAATTTTTCCTTTGTCAATAAAAAAAGGCTAGGAAGTGGTGACAAAAAAAGATTTAAAAAAAAGTTACATTATTTTGTAGATCTTTATAGTTTTATTGAATTTTTAAATAAGTCCCTGTAATTTAATATTTTTAACATAATCCTCACACTTTTTTAAGTAGGTCCCCTAGCTGCAAATGACAGTTGAATTTTACCAAACTCTAGGGACCTATGTGAGAACTTAGGTAAAGTATTTAAACTAATTCAATTGTGGTATTTGACAAATATATTCTATGGTTTATCTAAATATTCAAAAAAATTCCTATAATTTTAGAAACAATTGATGGAATCTTAACAACCATTAATGGGTAAGGACTCATTCCTAAAGCTTTGGTTTTTAACCATGCAAAATGGTGTCATGTATTAATGGGTAGGACTCATTCCTAAAGCTTTGGTTTTTAACCATGCTTAATGGTGTCGTGCGATCCATGTAGCCGACCTCACCTAGTGGAATAAGGCTTTGTTGTTGTTGTTGTTGTTCTTCTTCTTCTTCTTCTTCTTTGTAATGAGTAGGGATTCATTTACATATCTTTAAGAGTGTAAGGGCTTTGTTAAAAACTTCTAAACAATAAGAACCTATGTAAGAATTTAATAAAACTATACAGACCTAGAAAGTAACTTTAAAAAAGTTAATGATATTTAGATAAAGTTCAAAAGCAATGAAGTGAATAATTAAATTAGAAGATGCTAATATGTCCTATCATTTTAGTATCAATAGGGATGGGTGGTGATGTCCAAAACCGAGTACTTCAACCACCCATGAATAGACATCGGGCCACATATTAACTACAACAATAATTTCTCTTTCTTATTTTTGTGGGGGTGATGGACAAGGATGTCAAAACTTAAAATGACTCCGGTTTACAATTGAGAGAAAGTTGGAGTGAGTGAGTGACATCAATTAAGGAAAAATTGTGTCTAAGATGGTTTGAACATGTGAGAAGAATACCAATAGAGCCTCCAATATCCAATGGAGGATAGCCTACTAATTAGAAGTAGAGATAGACCAAGAAAGATTCTATGTCAAACCATTAAAAATGATCTAAAATTAAATGGCTTAGCTGAAGAAATAAGAACTGCTTTTGGATAGTACACAACAACATTGTTCAACTTATGAAACTGACCCTACTTTGTGGGAATAGGCTTTCATTTTTGTTGTTGTTATATTAACTTGCCTCTTTGCTGGCCGCTCAAGACTTTGTAAAGCCTCCTGGAGCAATTTTGAATTCACACCAACAATCTGATCACTAAGCAAGCTCCATTGATCTTTCTCACCATATTGAAATCCATGAAATACGTGTTTTTGCTCCATTTCAATGAGTTTCTTTTTTGCTGCTATGAGACGCTTTTGAAACTTTTTCTTTTCTTTCCATTCCTGACACCATTAAGTGAATTATCCAGAACCAATTAAATATTTGTACCAATTATCCACGGTAAAGAAATCCCAGACAAATATTGATACAACAACAAAGTAACTAGTCCATAAAAGGCGATTCAGAATCCAAATAATACAAGTACAAATATTGAGATGTAAAGCAGAATGCCACCTTATGAAAATCAAATTCCACTCGGGTTGGTATAATGTAAGTCAGCCAGCATGACTTACATACAAATGGAAAATAAAAGTACTAAAAATCATATATAAATGATACATAATTGTGTTCCTTTTTTTGTGGGAGTTACAGTTATGCCTCAATTCACCTTTAAAAGGTAGAGGCTGAGAAATGTAACATAGCAAGAGGAATTAAGCACACAACTTAGAAGAAGAAAAAACATATTCAGTGACAATAAAAAATCCTAAAAGTAACAAATTAGTAGTGAAGTATTAGGGTTGTATGGCTCACAAGTTGGCGCCTTTCTTTTTTGGACCTATCATCAAATCGTAAATTTAATTCCAGGAGTCCCTTGGGGGGTGTAATATGCATTTGTCTTCTTTTCATATCAACATCTGGAACAATGGCTTCAACAAAAGGTACCAAAACAAGCTGATCAGATGCATCTATTTCTGCTGACCTTGACTTGCCACTTTTGTCAAGCATACCAAAAGATGAATCAAGTACAATTTGTAGTAGGTCATTGGCTCCACTATTGAAAACATTCATGACAGTTCCCACAAGTTTTCCATTTTCCTGATAGGAACAAGTGTGGTCAACACCTTTAAAAATTGCATTGAGGATTAAAAACTCACAATAAGGTGGCAAGAATACCAAAGTAGAAAATTCAAAGCTCATACAAATCAATATAACAATATCTTTAGGTTATTTATAGTAGCCCTTTTCATTTTTATCACTATATTAGCACTTGCCATTTCATTTGCTAGCAGTCAGATATGTATCTATAAAAGAGCTCAATAGAAAAGGAATAGTCCTGTTTTATGAAAGCGTATAAATTATATGGCAAACAGTTGGCATTTCTGTTACGATAGCACACTGGTGAGAATCACCAAGTTAATACAGAACTCGAAAATATAACAGAAAAACAGCTGAGGAATATAAGAGAGATAATTTTGTTTTATTAGTAGGTGATGCTTTAGCAAAAATTTAAATAATGAATAAGAAGAGGAGAAAGTGTTTGTCTTCATGCAGACACAAGATTGGGGATTAGAACAAACCTTCATAAAAACTCTCATCCCTATCAGATCATGTGTGTAAAATTCACCCTCCTCTAATTCCGGCCTGTCTTCATCCGCCACAAGCAAGGTAGCACCAATAAGCATCTTAGCCTGCATGGTGTATTGATTAGTCAAGGCCAAAAAGCATGCATATCATATGATCGAACAAGCCAGGTCTACATAGGAAACTTGACGCTTCCACTGCAAGGCGAGTTCTGAGCAGCAATAATTTTAACAGTGTAACATCTGTGTTTGTCATTGTGGCATCAAACTGACTTTAAAATATTATTATCAAAAAAACGAATTCACTAAGGTGCTTCCTCTTTCTTGTACAAATATACTGACATAAGGGACATTTGGAAGAGCTTAGAGAGAGCTTATTTGGACTCATGAAAATAGCTTATGAATCCTATCTTAAGTTGATTCCGGCAACGTTTATATACACTATATGAGTATTTTTCGGATTATCAAAACAAGCTCTTCTTAACTTATTCCGATAACTTTCATGATAAAATTTGAGTTATGACACAAGCTCTCACGTGACAAGAACTCATTGAATAAGCTCTAACGTGACAAGAACTCAATGAATAAGCTCTCACAAAAAAAAAAATATAATATTAGACAGGGTATGTATGAGGTATTGAAAAACCTGGTCCACTGTGTCAATTCCTCTGAATTTGAGTATCCAACTCTTGAGTGCAGGGTGCTCTCTACCTTCCTCCAGCTCAACTTCTTGAACACTTTCTCCACCCAAAACCTTGCTCTTCAACCATCTTCTTCCAGGCTACTCAACAAACAACCTTACTTAGCCACTTCAACTTGCACAAACACAAACAAGAGATTCATAAAAAATAAAAATAAAAACATTACAGTGGAAAAGCGCAGTTGAGGAAAATCGGTGGCTGGCTTGACGCGAATCTCGCCCTGAATTCCATGAACACTCGATATGTAGCCAATGTTAACGAAGCCCGGTTTGTCGTTGGTGGTGTCGCTGTCGTCAATAACAACCTCGTCGGTGGCAGCGGCGGATCCAGAAAATTAATCAAGGGTGGACACTCATTAAAAGGATATATGTCTCTTTCGTTAATGGAAAGCGCAGGAAACACGCTTCCAAGAACGCCGTAACCATGACGGAGGCTGACTCGTGATGACGACGGAAAAGCAGTTGCATGAGTGTCTCTTTCGTCAATAGAGAACTCACGAAACACGTTTCGGGAG
>PYAF01000779.1:317547-356362 GCA_007407185.1 Glycine tomentella
TAGTCAATTACACTAGTAAGATGCAAACAACTCATACACAACAAAAATAAAGATGCACGTCCGCAATAGAAGTACTTAATTTTAAGGGTGAGCACTGGACACTTCCGTCACTGACCACGGTGACCTGCTGCAACGGTGGTGTCAAATTTTAAGGGTGGGCACTTGCCCCCCTTCTCATGTACCTGGCTCCGCCTATGGTCGGTGGTCGCTGTAAGCGTTGCAAAAGAGCGACGAAACTTAACTGAATGCAGAAAACGTGAATATGTATTGAAGTGCGAAGGGGCGTGTGTGGTTGGAGTTAAAAAAGAAGGTTTGAAAGGGAATCCAAGAGAAAGTGGAGGCTGAAACGGGCGTTGGAGAGCCGGGGGCAGTGCCTGTATCTGCATTTTCTGCTCACTGCATTTGCTTGGCAACGATAAATTAAAAAAACAAAACAGAAATATCAATTTGTAATCTTGTTGCTCGTCGTGTTTTTTTCTTCTTTTTTTTTTTTCATTTTCAATTAAATAAAATATATATATATATATATATTAGATTTTTCTTTTAAATTAAAAATTGGGAAAAATACGTCTAACCCATTATTATATTATAAATTTAAATTATTAGTTTAAAAATCAAAATCACATTTGTATATGCTAGAATAATTATTTTGAGTCTGAGTGTTTTATAGAGACTATTTTCAACAAGAATGTTTTCAAACGTTTCTCTTAAATGACCATATTTTTTTAAAAAGTAGGTGTTATATTTGATTAAGATTTTAAAATATATTTTTTTTATAAAAAAATTTGTGGTGTTTAATAAAAAATTAAATAATATAAATAAGTCTTGTAATATTCAATTAAGACTTTTAGAATTTTTTAAGAAATACAACAAAATTCAATAATACTTAATTATGATTTTTTATAACTTAAAAAAAATTATTATCAAAAAATGTGCACTATATATTTTTTTATGATGAATTTTGATAGATTTAATTTTACTTTCTAATATAAATTATGTATCAAATAATCTTGCTCAAATTCTTGAAATTTTGTTAGACTCTTTTCTTTTTTTTATATTGATTACCAAATTTTCGATAACATCTCTCAAAAAATGATATTCTTTAAGATGTGTGTGATATATGTTTCTTTTATTCTTTTGAAAAAAATGTCAAATATACTTATTCTCTTTGCACTTTCCTGTTTATTTTCTAAATTAAATTAATGATTATTTTATATGTCAATGATAATCATATTTTTCTTATAGTGACTATATCTATCACATATTCAACATAATGTTTTCATAACTGTCACCTTTAATTTTATCATTTCCTTAATTCAACAATCCTCCTACTAGATAAAGGATTACGGATGAAAATATTCAAACCTTTCCAGCATTGCTGCTGTCTTTTTTGCAGCTTTTGTTGTTGCTGGAATTATGTGGTATGGTTCGGCAACAACCCCCATTGAATTATTTGGTCCTACTCATATTTTTCATTCTCATCACTTTCCTCTATTATAAGCTTATTATTGTATCCTATTTAAATATGTAATTAGATTTATCATAAAATAATTATAATAATTAAAAAAATAGAACTTGCCTATAATTTAAAATTTATTATTCAAATCAAAAAATGAAAATGAAAATATGTTATTTGTATAAAAGGTTAGTACAAAGTGACATAAATCTATAAATAATTTAGATATTAATAAGATTAAAAAATGTATTAATTTTACTTTTTTTATCAAAACCTCATCATTTTTATTATCTTTTTCACCAACTCTTATAATTTTGAATGCATTCTTTTAAATTTATAAAGACATTTCAAATTCTTTAAATTTTTATAAAAATTCATTAAAATACAAACTATAATAAAAATCTTATAAAAAATTTGATAAGTCATAAACATTCTTACATAATTTTAAAAATCTACAAGATTTTTTTAAACTAAAATAATCTTTTAAAATTCTGATCAAATACACTCCCTTAATCTTTTTTTCACCATCCATAATTTTTTGGTAAGTTTTAAAATAATACACAAAAGTACATTTCCCACGTGCAAGTGCACAATGAAAATTGAGTATTTTTTTCATCCCAAACTACATAATGGAAATTGGCAGTTACAAAATAAAAAGTGTTTTCATTGTGTTTTTTTTTTACCCTTATTTTCTCAACAACAAAAATATCTTTTTGTTGTGTAACTACTAACTACCAATGTATAAAGACAATATGATTCTATGATATTTTTTGTTTAATGTAATTTACAAAAGGAAAACACATTTTTATTTATTGTATATTTATGCAACAAAAATATGTTTGTGTTTTTAAATTATTTTGTACAAAAATAATATGTTTAACTGTTTTTTTTTTGTCTACCACAATTTTTAAAAAATGTTTTGGAAATTAAAAAAAAAAATGGAATCATGTTTTCGCAAACATGATTATGTTGTGTAAAAAAAATTACTTTGGATGGCCTTAGGGATAGAGGTGGGCATGGATTGGATTTTTAAGAATCCAATCCATACCCAATCTATATCTATTTAATTGGATTGAGTTTTAAATCTGTATCCATATTTTTTTAAAAATAATTTAGATTCAAGATCCAATACATTTAAATGGATATAATTTAGATATATCCAATTTATATCCACTTAAATGTTATAAGAATTTTTTTTTACAAATTTTACTAAATGTTAAAAAGTGAAAACTTAGTAAATGTCAATTTAAGAGCTATTTTCAACCGACCTTGATCAAGACTATTTTTTATCAATATTTGTTAGTATACTCTTTGCCTACCTCAACCAAGGCAATTTCGATAGATATTGGTTCAACTAGGACTATTTTTTTGCTTACATTAGTCATTGCATTTTTAGTTGACATTGGTCAATGATGTTTTTGGTCGATCTTAGGTAAGGTTACTTTTTGGTTGAGGTCGGTTAGGATTTTTAGTCAATGCATTTTTTGGCTGTCATTAACTAGGATTTTTCGATCAACATTGATCATGACTAATTTTTGGTTGACATTTTTGTGGCTAACATCGATAAGTTTTTTTTTTTTGTCGATGCCGGTCGTTGATTTTTTTTGCCAACATTCGTCAGGACTAGTTTTTGGTCGACGTTAGCTAGATTTTTTTTGTTGACTCTGGTTGAAACTATATTTTTGTTGGCCAACATCAACCATGACTATTTCTTTTGACCAACGTTAGCTAGAGATATTTTTTGTTGACATCAACTAGGGTTTTTTTATCGACGTTAATTGGGGGAATATTTTGGCCGACATTAACTAGATTTTTTTGGCCGATGTCGGCCGATGATGTTTTTCAACCGATGTCGATCAATGATATTTTTCAGTCGAAGTTGGCCAAAAAATAGTCTCCTGATGTTGACCAAAAACATCCCAGTTGATGTCGAGCCAAAAACCTACCTGATATCGATAAAAAATAATCTCAACAGACATCGACAAAAAATCCTAGCTGACATCGACAAAAAATAGTCTCGATTGATGTCGGCTAAAAAATAGTCTCAATGAATGCTGGCTAAAAAATCTTACCAATATTAACCAAAAAATAGGCTAAACTGATGACGGCTTGAAATCAACATTAATTGATGTCAACTAAAAAAACTCTAGATGATATCAACAAAAAATGACTCTTAACAAAGTTGACAAAAAAACCTAGTTATCACTACCAAAAAAATTGTATGGATTTAAAAATCCAAACAAATATCCAATCTATATTCAATTAATTGGATTGGATTTAAAATCTAAAAAATTGGATTTAGATATGAAACTAATCCATTTAAATGGATTATATATAAATTATTTTATGATATGAATTTTTTTGCAATGCTCTCCTTAGGGAGACGAGAGAGAAGATAAGAGGTGGAGAAATGAGAGAGGAAGAGAGAAGGCTTGGATGTGTTATGAAAGAGAAATGAGAAAGTGAGAGAAGTAGGGAGAAGGCTTGGGGTGTAGGAAAAAAGGAGAAAGGTAGAATGGTCAAATTACTATGATTGATAGTGGCCATAGCAATTTAGGTAGTGAGAATAGTTGTTCTCAACCCGGAGTCCCAAACCTATCTTTCTTCTCACCCTCACCTCAACGACGGTGCGGTGCGGTGCGGTGCGGTGCAGTTCTCTCTCTCATCGTTCTCTAATGGCACCGATTCTATCATCAGGCAAACGTTACTTCTTCTTCTCCTTTTCTTATTTATTTATATATATGTGTGTTTATTATATAATTATAGTTATTGCACATTTTATTTTATTTGATTTCGTCTTGTCACATATCCGTGCCGTTCCCTCTTTGCAGAGATCGACTCTTTAAACACCGCAGAATCGTCCTTGTAATTTACTTCGCTAGTTTCTGAGATTAGATTATTAGAGTGATGTTAAAATTTCTCGAGTAGTTAAATACTGTAGCATTAGCGACATTACAAATGTGCTTAAACGTAAATCTAACTGCTGTTTAATGATTATAATTAAGTTGATTGAAGAATAAAGGTTTGTTGGCACTTGGCAGTGATTTCTGAACAAATTAATTGACTCATTTAGAGTAGCTGCCAATATTTATGAGCTAAAGACATTCTGTGGCGCATTCGAATGTTTCATTGAGCCAAGAGTTCATGGTTCAGTGTTTTATGTTAAATAGGTTGCAGTCAACTAAATAATTTAAGAATCTTGACCCTTGATAAACTTTAAGTTTAGGTTAAATTGCTATCATGTCAAACAAAGCTGTAGGTTTACTGTTACAAATGAAGTTCTCTAAGTGATTGAGTACTTGCATTGCATATGGAAATGAACTGCTGGCTTTGTCCAGATTATTTATCTGTACATGAAAATTTTAGTTCATTTTTAAAATATTGATACCTCATCAAAGCCTGTTGGAAAATTACTTAACATTTATGCCTGTCTGTATGATGTAAATAATGTAAGTAATTACTCTGAGTTGGGGTTGTTATCCATTTATTTTATTTTTGCAGCCAGTGATGACAATCTTGATCTTCAAGAAGTTATTTCTAAGGGCTCATTAGATTTTGATGAATGGACTTTACTGATTTCAGAGATTGAGAAACTATATCCTGTAAGTTTGATTCCAGTAACTGAAAATGGTATTTGGTTTTCTTTCATAAGTTATTGACAAGATCAACATAACAAACTTATGTTTGGTATGCAGCGTATGACTATGTCTTAATTTAATTTAACTAAATAAATTGACTAATTAAACTATTGCCTTTGTTGATTGTCTATAGTTGGATGATTTCATGTATCTTCTCTGGCTCTGGTTTCTGTCTTGAACAGAGTAATATCGCCATTTCTTATTTCTTTTTACTTGCTTTCTGTATACTAAGATGTTTATTTATTAATTTATTTATTTTCCTTTCTTTCTTGAAATATCAATACATATGTGATTATGGTGAATGATGGTCTAGCTGTAATGCTGTACATTGTGATGAATGTTTCTTGTTTGCATCTCAGTATTGGTTCATTGTTGTTATGGGATTTATGGGTACAACAAAGCTTGAATATCAATAAGATCTTTGGGCCAATTTCTGCAGGATGACGCAGAGAAAATATGTCTGGTTTATAACCATTTCTTATCCAAATTTCCTTTGTGTCATGGGTATTGGAGGAAGTATGCTGCCCACATGACATGCTTATGCACCACAGATAAGGTTGTTGAAGTATTTGAAAAAGCTGTGTTAGCAGCAACATATTCAGTGGGCATGTGGGTTGATTACTGTAGCTTTGGCATGTCAGCTTTTGAGGACCCATCTGATATTCGGAGGTAAATATAGTTAACTTACAGTGCATGTGTACACTATGTAGTTGTAGTAGAAACTGTTTGGATAAATGATTTAGGTGGAGCTCTTCCATTATCCATATGTTTCCACACTATTACCTCTCCATGCTTTCTTAAAGCTTTTACATCACTCACACACGTAGTAGTAGTTGCAGAAGAAACTCCTTGGATAAATGATTTAGATGGACCAATTCCACACTATTACCTCTTCATAAACTTTGAAAGCTTTTAGTCTTGCTTATGCTGAATCTTGAAAGACAATGAGATAATTTTCTTGACATATTTTAATCAGGTTGTTCAAGAGAGCCATTTCCTTTGTTGGGAAGGACTATTTATGTCATATCTTGTGGGACAAGTATATTCACTTTGAGTTTTCCCAGCAGCAGTGGATTTCTCTTGCTCACATTTATATACAAACTCTTAGGTTCCCAACCAAAAAGTTGCATCAGTATTATGATAGGTATGTCTTATATTGTGAAACTTCTCTAAGTCTTTATGGCTCATGGGATGTTTATAGAACTGGTAAATTTTTTCTCTTGATTAATTAATAGAAATCATTAATAAGCATGTATTGAAATTTTGAAGTGTAAATATATGTTTAAAACTGTAAGTAGAAGAACTAAAAATGAAAACAAATCAATAAAAGGGTATTTATATGGTAAATGGAATTATAGATTCTTCATAGGGAGTATGTCAGTATCAAGTATGAATAGGAATGCACAAATGTTAATCTATAAAATATAAATATACTCGAAAGTCAAAACAACTATGTTAAAATATGCATTATTTTCTAAAAAAGGTTTGTTAAATGAACCACTTAAAGGTGTAACGAGCCCAGCACTGGCTAGATTAGGCTTCACTTGCATAATTAAAATAGCTCAGTTGTGTTCAAACTTGACCCAGTATAGAAAGGAAAATGGCTGAGCCAGAAGAGCCAGCGCATGTGTTGGACCGAAAGGGAAGTGGCTGATCAAAGACACAGAAGTGTTTAATTGTTGACCAGTTACTAGTCATTTTTTGGAGTCTGTATTTCATGTCTTTTATTCATTTCTTTTAGCATTTACTTAGATATTACATCTTTGTTTAGGTCACCACCTTCATTTTAGGTTGTTTTGAGTGAACGATTGTTCTTATCAAACTGTATAAAAGAATGCTTGTTTCACAAATGTGTGGTTTTATTTATTGTGTATTTTTACATATATATGAATATACCCTTACCAGATATTAGTTTTATATTTCTTCAGTTTTAAAAAGTTGTTAACCTTTTTGGAGGAGGGCATAGCAAGCCTGGAATTGCAATCTGAATCATATTATGATGGTGAAATTCCTATGACTACCTGTTACAAGGATGACGAGATTTATTGCATTATCAATGATATCATGGATTCATCTGTTGGATTGACTAGTTCAATAGCCCTAAAAAGGTACAGGGTCATTGGAGAACTGCTTTATCATAAAGCTTGTGAGTTGTATTCGAAAATTAGTCCTTTTGAGGCTAATATTCGAAGACATTACTTTCATGTTCGGCCTCTTGATGCAAATCAATTGCAGAATTGGCATAATTATCTGGATTTTATTGAACCTCAAGGTGACTTTGACTGGGTAAGTTTCCACACAGTATTCCTCATAAATCTTGCCAGTTACATATTTGATTTTTTTGTTAAACTTTGTTGGCTAATGTCTTTCATTTCTCCCATTGAGATAGGCTGTGAAACTGTATGAGAGATGCTTGATTGTGTGTGCCAACTATCCTGAATACTGGATGCGTTATGTGGACTTCATGGAAGCCAAGGGAGGAAGAGAAATTGCAAACTATTCTTTAGTCCGAGCGACTGAAATTTATTTGAAGGTTTCTTCCATTTACCTGTTATTTTATTGAATTTCATGTTAATGGTCTTCTGTATATGCTTATTTTTACATGAGAGTTTCTCTATTGTGGTCTGAGAAACAATTGCCAAAGACTAGGGATTTTATAGAATGCAAGTATGAAGCATTTACCAATGTTAAATGGCAATGGATGTCTGTCCATGATACAGAGACTAATTTGTGATAACATCTTATAACTGAAAAGGAAAAAGTGAAATGTAATGGTTTGGATCAAGAAGGTCTCATACTCTCATGCATTGAGTCATATTTAATCGAGGGAAAAAACTCAAAGGCAATTGATTTGGCACATCATAATAACAGTTTTTGTGATATTTCTTGAGTATGTCTGTTTTGCCCCTATTTTCATGGCTTTAGAATGTGTTTATGTTATTGGCTTCTATTTGCTGCTATGTCATGATTGATTTCTAGGAGTATTCTATAAAACCTTAGAGCCTCTTTGGCTCTGTTACTTTTATTAATCTCCCCCCAAAATTCTCTATTTCTTAACCAAAGAAACGAGAGGAAGAATCACCTATTTGCTGCTATTTCTTTTATTTGAACTCAGTCAGTTAGGCCCATATATGCAGTGATAAATTCCTTTTTAGGCACTCTTACTGTTCCATATGAAATGGAAGTGATGACTTGGTTAGAGCACTGTGTGAGATGATTATCTGCAGTATTGTTGACTGCTGAGGTATTCTTCTGCCTGCTCCTCCACTGTCCCAATTGTAGCTATACAAAACACCATAGTTCTACATAAAATAAGTGGAAATTCTTATAACTTTGTTTTTTGATATTCTACTGTGTGGTTTATAATGGAAATGTTACTAATAATAAATAAAATGAAACACATTTGTTCACTATTCTTTATGTCAAGTTGAGTGGTATTTTTTTTTTTTTTTTTTTTTTTTTTTTTTTTTTTTTTTTTTTTTTTTTTTTTTTTTTTGTATTGGTTAATTAATTCTTTGCAAGCCCATTTAACTTCATGACTAGGTTATTCCTACTGAAACTTGTTTAATTCCTTTCTTCTCTAGGTCTAAATAGCTTAATTCCTGACTAGCCAATGTTTATAGCTCCATCATATGTTTGTTGCAGAAAGTGCCAGAAATCCATTTATTCAATGCCAGGTTTAAGGAACAAATAGGAGATGTTTTAGCTGCTCGTGCTGCATATATTCAGAGTGGTAAAGAGACAGATTCTGACTTTGTGGAAAATGTTATATCAAAAGCTAATATGGAAAAACGTTTGGTATGCAACTAGCCTTTATTACAATTGAAGAAAAAACTGCAATACACAGATACAGAAAAGTGACTACATGTGCTGCTTTATATTTTTATTGCAGGGAAATACAGAGTCAGCTTTCAGTATATACAAAGAAGCACTAAAAATGGCAGCTGCAGAGGAAATGTTACATGCCCTCCCTATTTTATATGTTCATTTCTCTCGGCTAAAATATATGGTAGGTATCATATGCTCATTTGCTTTGAGCATTAGGGATTTAACAGTTTTATTTAGGTGTTATTACAAATATTTTTGATTATGTAGAAGTCACTCAATCATGTTTCTGTCATTTTGAGAGCATTCATTTTCCTCTAATTTTTATTTTTTCTTTTATTTCTTTCTTCAAGATTGTAATTAGATGCAATTTAGTTATTTGGATGTCACTACTAATGATAATCCAATTAGAACTAGTAAGAATCCAAGTACAATAGAAAGTTCATTGGAGGGAATAATCTATATGCTATACTTCCTCAGAAATTTGAGTTAAAAGCACACGGTACATCTTTTAGTTCCTTAATTTAATGACAATTATTTTTCATATAAAATATTTTATATTATTGAGTATAATAAAGAGGAACATTTCTCACCCTATGGTCCTCCCGAAATTTAATATGGGAACAATCATTGAAACCCAAGGAAATAAAAGATCTAAAAGAAGCATAACCTTTAGATGTGAATGGGGCTAACATGTGTTGCTTTAACACTGAATTGACATCCCACCATTAGGATGCAAACTACACTTCTGATAACCTGATGTCATAAAGAGTTAGTCAGTAGAGGTAAAAGCCAATGCCATTTGGCTGTGAAAGCAATGTTTTTGGTTAGCAAATTTTCCAGCCCTAAAGCCCCAAACCTCCACTTTTAAGACACTTGCTGATATTTTTGTATTGTTTAACTATATATAAATGCATGCTTGTTAGAAATCTTTAACTTTTTTTTTTCTTCTTGGAAAGTTGACATTTTGTGTCCTTAATTTCTTCTTGTTGTAAACCTTTTGTTTTGTTTTTCTTGTCACTAGCAGTCTAGCATAATCCATCTGATAGTTTGGAAAGTCATTCTTCCTATCACTTTTTTCTCCTCCCTTGTTTATTTTGTTTCTTTCTTTTCATATCAGCAATACATATGGCTTTGTAGAATAGAATTTGAGGATAATAACTTTGGTTAGAGTTAAAAGATTGGCTTTGTTACCTTTTAGGCTATCATTAGTCATAACAATTAGTTCTTTCAAACTTCAACTTTTTTTTTTTTTTTTTTTTTTTTTTTTTTTTTTTTTTTTTTTTTTTTTTTTTTTTTTTTTTTTTTTTTTTTTTTTTTTACTTTTTTATTTATTAAATTCCTGACAAAGGATTCAAGCAGGCATATCATATCATAGCAGTTATACAAATAAGAGTTCTTTAAAATGGAAACAAGAAAAAAATGTCACTTCTTTTATGATGAATGCTGTTGTCAGGTGTAGTCAATAAGTTCTTTCAACTTTTTATTTTTTACTTTATTTTTATTAAATGCCTGACAAAGGATTGAAGCAGATATATCATATCATATCATAATTATACAAAGAAGAGTTCTTTAAAATGGAAAATGAGAATAAGATAAAAAATCTATCACTTTTATGATGAATGTTGTTGTTAGGTGTAGTTAACTATTTTTTTTTAATCATTTTTTCCTTCCTTGGTTTTAAGTGTACAAACAGTGTGGATGCTGCTGGAGATGTCTTAATTGATGGTGTCAGAACTTTGCCTCAAAACAAATTGCTTCTGGAGGTATGCCTGTAATATGTCTTCTGTAAAAGTAGATAGACCTAAGCTGGAGCTTCTCTCAATAAGTATGCATGTATATACACCCATCTAGGCTATACCACTGATTTATAGATCTACTGAAAAACCAAATAAGCAAGCCTTTTACTTGCTGTGGACTCAGAGGGGCAAATTCACACTAACAAATAAGTCAAACAGTATAGTTGCGACTACATGTATAGTTAGAACTGAGACCCCCCACCAAAAAAAAAAAAAGTGATGAGAAAGAAATTATGGGTTTAAGGGCTGGACTCAAGGAATAAACACACTGAATTCTGAATAAAATAGAAAAAATCTGTTTTTTAGGCCAGATTTGAGTTCAAACACATTTCCCCATAACACACAGGGTTTCCCTATAACTAGGAGTTCCCTCCTTCAAACAATGGAAATAACAATCTGACACCTTAATTCCCTTTTACAAGTCTGTAACATGACTTATATTCAAAATAAGTGCCACTTCATAAGCTATAACTTCCTAATCTGAAATTAATATGAAAATAACTGCCTAATAACTTCCCAATACAAAATTATAACCACCTAAATCAGATTTTGGACTATCATGTTACTGTTCATATTCCCTTGAGTCCTGACTGCAGCATTGTCGAAAATCAATTCACCTATGCCCATCGTGCAAAACTTCTTTTTGAGCTGGTGCGATGCATAGGCTCACTATTAACCAGTGCTTAACTTGGCAAAATCAAGGTTTTGGTTGAAATGGTTTTTATTTCTGTCAAGCTTGTGTTCTCAGATACAAGCCCAAGAATGATTTTATTTTCAGATTTATTTTTGTGGATAAAATCATTTTTGAATTTAAATTATGATAAAATTTCTTCGGTTTTTTTTTATTACTTTTGCAGGAATTAATAAAGTTCTTAATGATGCATGGGGGGACAAAGCACATGGCTGTAATAGATTCAATTATTGCTGATACACTATCTCCAAGGTCTGATGGATCTCAACGTTTTAGTGCAGAAGATGTAGAGGATATATCAAACTTATATCTAGAGGTTATATTTTCTTTGAGTTCAATTATATTGGAGTCTGTCTTTGTGATTTAGGAGTAACGTAATATAAAGTGGTTTTTTCTGTTTTTTGTATTTATTAGTTATTTTCTTATGATTCAACTAGTTAATATTAGAAAAATTTATAACCTTGTGCTTTTATGGGTAAGTACTGTTTACTTATGCTATAGTGTATCTGCCTTAAAAAAATGATGGCTTTTACTTTATTGGTATAATTTCTAATATGTTTCTTTCTTGCATTCCACAGTAACCTCATTAACTTGTATTTAGTTTATTAACTTGTATTTAGTTTACTGAATAGAAAAAAAGTACAGTATTTTGAACTTTTGATAGTTTGTTTGGTGCACTATTTTTTGCACTGATATTTCAATTGGTCAACCTTCGTCATTTGAACAAAGTCAAGTACTTGAAATTTTTCTGCTAACATCTCTATAATAATGCCAGTTTGTGGACTATTGTGGAACCATACATGATGTAAGGAAGGCATGGAATCGGCACATAAAATTATTTCCAGACTCTGTCCGGACTGCTAAACGTAGAAGATTGATTAATTTGATGGACAAGAGAGAAGAGGTTTTTGTCGTCATGCCTAATCAAGCATCTAGGGATTCTAGTTCTGATTTGGATGCTGCACATTTACATAAAATAGACAAGGAAATGTTATTGCTGAAATATTGTGATAACCAGTCTGATGCTACTAAAGATGAATTAATGCTGACAAAAAATCATAATGCCCAGTCTAATGATACAGATACATGCAATCTTCAAATTATGGAATCAGAAGACAAAATAGAAGAAAATGGGAGAGAATTACCTCTCCCGATTTCTGAGGAGCCAAGAGACAATAATCCTGAAAATAGTGTGTCATCTGCCAATTTAGTGGAAGTTAAAGAGCGATCGATAACCAAGAATTTAAAAAATAGTAGTTCTTCTGAATCTGATGTTTCATCAGAGGAATTATTACGTCAAACTGCCTGTGGAAACCAATCCTCACAAGCTTTGCAAATACCCTCTAAGCAAAATACTGCTTTTTCTAAGGCAAAGTGTGAGCTTGAGCCTGAAGAATTGAAGCCACTTTCTCCGTCAAGCATATCATTAAACCCCCAGGAAAGCACATGTCCTGATTCAGGACCGATGCTGACTCAGGAGGAGTGTGATGCAATTCCGGAAAGCTTCAAGTCAAATAGTAGAGCAGTAGTTGGTGGTCATACCACAAATCAAGACAACTCTGCAAGCGCTCAAGATTCCGAGTCTTCCCAAATCCCCATTGAAATAAACAGTCCATATTCAGCACGTCATCGAGACCAGAGAGCAAGAAAACCACTTCTGCCACCACGGTCTTCTGGTAATAGTGGTGGAAACTGGCATAAAATGAGAAATGATGGTCAATTTCGAAGAGGTCCCAAATTTGGTTATCAGGGAAATACACATAGAAAACAGCACCAACGGCAGCAGCTGCCTCCTCAACAGATTCATCCCCCTGAAGGGGTTGCACAAATGGCTGTAGCTCCAGGTTACTCCTCTCAACCTGTATTGCAAATTCAGCAATGCAATCAAGGACAAAATCAGTTTCAATCTGCTTCTACTCCTACTGATTTTGCGGCAGCTAATTGTTGGCCTATGCAAAACATGCAGATAAAGAACACTTCATCTCAGTCTCAAACACCAGCCAATACCACATCACATGTATTACAACATGCAATGCAAGGCAATGAGCGATATGGATATATGCAGAATGACCAAGAATATAATCAGTTATGGCAATACTATCAGCAGCAACAGCTGCAACTACAACAACATTATATTCAATTTCAGCAGCAATCGTTCCAGCAGGGACTGTCACAACAACTCCAACATAGCCAGCTGGAACCTCTTCAACCCCAAGAGCTCCAACAACAGGTTCTGCAGCAGCAGCAGCAATACTTTCAACAGCAGCAACCTCTGCAGCAAGAATACCCTGAAAACCTTATGCAGCAACAGCAGCCATTAACACAGGTACACCAAGTACGTAAAGAGAATATGAATACTGTTGAATTTATGATCTTGAATTGATGAGTAATTTGTAAATAAGAAGCACCAGCACCTCTATAGATAAAAGTTCTAGCAGACTTTCTTAACGCAGTGGGTGAGAGATTCTTGATGAACAGTTTTTATTACAGTGAGATTGTGGAACATCTTTCTCTGAACCGTTAGGACTCAATTCTATTACTTTTTTGCAATTGCAGAGCAGCAGTCATCCCGTAGCAGACCAAGGGCAGGCAATAGTGACATTGCAGGTGAGTTAAATCGTTATTCTTATCGGGGAAAAAAACTAGAGAATGAATTGCTTTTGTGTTGGTAAATTCCAATGCATCTAAATTGGCTGCATGTATGGCTTGTTTTCCGGCCATTTCGAACATGAGCTTTAATTTTTGAATTTTGATCATGTAGGGCCACGGAGCAGTATTATCGCAAGAATCAGACAAACTTGGGTCGATTTCTTCTCCAGTTGTGCACCATCCTCAAGAGAAATCTACCCAAGAAGAGGGTCCTTAACTAGAAGTGTTTTTTTTTTCCTTACTATAGGGTTTCAAGCAAACTTGAGTTTGGATAAGAAGATGGACGCATGTTGTAATTTAATCCCTCCATTTGAAAAAATAAATGGTATTTTAATGTTAAAAAAGTTATGCCAAGTAGTTTTAGGTTTTTAATGAAGCATAAATTCTTTATTTTCATTTTGCATCAAATACATAATTTATGTGACGGAATAGAATGTGATGATGATGATAATGATAATAAATAATAATAAATTATCCACTTTTATATTATTTATTGTTTCTATATTTATGAAAAGTCACCTTACAAGTAATATATTCCAATTATTTTATATATTAAAACATCAATATATTTAATGGTGGATAATTATTTATGTATGAGATAAAATTTTGACTTATTTGCATATTTTATCATTCAAATTATTGTTATTTCATAAATTTTGTCACCTAAGCTTTTTTTTCTTCATATTTTACTATTATGTTTTTAATTTTTAAAATTTTATCATTTAAGTTTTTTTCCATTCATTTTTTATCATTATGCTTTTTAATTTTTATCGCGTTGATAAAAAAATTATGTCACTTTTTAGAAACATTTTAGCACACATTTAATGCATTGATAAAATTAAAATACTTGAAAAAACTTTAATGATAAAATTTGCAAAATGATAATAGTTTAGTGGTAAATGTGTAATTAAATTTGAAATTTTCGTTGGTATGTACCTTATACACTGTTGTTCAAGATATGTGTAAGGCCATATTTGTGTCTCCTATGGGTTTTTAATTATCATTTGATATGACTATCTACATACTACATATTCACATTTACTTAAAATTAATTTTATAAAATTACATTGATTCAAAATTAATTCTACAAACATATACTCAAACACACTTAATATAGCTTTATATTTTTCAATTTTTTTTACGTACGTACGTTTGGTGTCTTCAACCCAAACCAAACATACTGGTATAATTTGGTAAGTCAACTTTTGGTGCCAATCAATTGCCTTTTGACCCAACATGTAGAACAAAATATATTGTGGTTGAAGAAGAGATAGATGTTCACAATGCAACATGGTTCAGGGTCATTTCGCCGCACCACTGATCCTCGTTCAAGTTGTCATATGACAAAATAAAAGATAACTAAATATTAAGCAATCGAGAATGTTGATGTGTTGTTTTTTTTTTGCTGTCTAACTAAGCTCCCTACAAAAATGTTCATGTGTTGACTTGAAGCTAGCTGCTAGTGCTCTATGTGGTTTGATGTTTGATATGATCATCAATTTATTTATATGGTTGTCATGTGCAAGAAATTTATTCATATGATTCATGACTTTGTTGTATCATGGTCTTAAATATATAGTTGTGCCGTTTTCGCTGATGCTTGTACCACTTTCTTTTGTAATTCTTAATTTACTATATTGCTCCTAAACTTTGATACTTCTTGTGCTGAATTTGGTGGCAGCTTGTTATTAATATATTATTTTGCTTATTAAAGAAAAGCAATTGAGAATGTCGAGAGATGGGAGACACAGAACAATGAAACAAGAGATGGGTGAAAATTTGAAGGGTTCCCACTCACCACAGTCATCTTCATCATCATTTGAGATACGCTGATTATTTCTCCTAAGAATTTTTCACCCTACTCATCATAACTCGTCGGGCTCTTTTTATTCCCATGAATATTGAATAACAACGATTTATTTGAATTGAATGTAGTTCATTTTTTTAAGTGACATATGCTCCTTGCTTACCATTAATTCTTGTATGTGTACATATTATTTTGAGCCATACAACAACGATCCCCAGCTCACAGTTTAACATTAAAAGAAAATAAATAAATAATAATAATAATAATAAACAAGTATTAAAATGAAGAGAATCATTCTTGAAATAAGCATCAAAACCGTTAATTGTTCTGACATATATTCTAAGACTGTGTTGATCGAGTCCTATTTCCCTTATTATTTCTATTTATTTATTTATTTATCAAGTGAATCCTCAATTTATTTCCTAAAGTATTACTCTCTCTCTCTCTCTAAGAAGATCTTAGAGTAAGAAAATTATATAAATAATCCCTTAATTAATAGAAATCATAATAAGTAATTCTTCAAGAATTAGGCCATCCACGGCTGTGTGTTTAGTATCTACTCATTGGAGCATGAACATTGTATGTTTGGGGTAGATGTATGTGTGTGCATATATATTTTCAGCAAAAGAAAATTGAAAATTAATGAAAATTCAAGGTATTTTGTCCAAATTCTTATTTATATTCTATTCCTATATTAAGTCTAAACAGTAGTAATCATAAAATAATACTGATATAGTAAATAGAATGTTTAAATATGTTTTTGGTATGTGTAAGTTAATTTCTTTTTTCTTTTTTCTTTTTTGTTATTGTAAGTTTTTTTTTTCTAATTTTAGTTCATGTAGTTGATGTTTTGTCTAATTTTGGTTCCTGTAAAAAAAATCATTTTTATTTCTTGTAAATTTGTGTTTTTTTAGTTTCAATCTCTTTAAAATTTCAATTTTTTCAACCAGGTTTACAATTTGATGCACTAATTAGTTATTAGACCTTAGGCCGTGGCAGTGGGGGTAAAGCATGAATAAATGTACAAGAGATTAAAGACAAAATACTATTCTGACCTGAGATTTGTTTTCTTGCACCTAAATTTTGATTGATTTAAAATAACATCATGAACAACTACCGGAAAGCCTACCCCGGGTACCTATTTGAAGTGAAGATTTTGAAAATTTTCTATATAATTGTTATGGTCTAGCTCATTTCAAGAGCAAATTAAGCATAGGAACATCATAGCACTAAATGGACTAAGTAAGATTTTCAATTTTGGAAACAGCTCTCTGTATCTAAAGAGACATGATGGCTGTGCATGTACTATCACAAAGGTGGGATGTGAAATGGGTTGCTGGAAAGGTTCTCATTGCTTTGCTTCTTCTTGTTACAGTCTCCGCTAAGAACACAACCTTAGAATCCAATGAGACCACAGGGGTTGGTACCGGTTATTATGCTGAAGTATTTTACAAACACACTTGGCCGGTAAGAATCTTCACTTCACAAAAATACTATGATCGCATGATGTTTTCATATACTTTTGTCTCAATTTCAAATAACCACACAATAGTTATTAACAATTCTATTTATTGACAAATGTTAGTTTGTTAGAATGTTAGTTTTGTCAGAGAGGATCGAATCCGGGATCTTTTTCCTTTTTCCTTCTCCCTTAACCTTCTCATTCACCTTATATCCCATGCAAGTTGATTAGTGTTTGTATGCTATGTTAAGAACGTTGAATTGGGATTAACTTTGTAATAATGCTTTCTGCAGAGCATGGAATTTGGGTGGAAAATAATAGTGGGCACCATGGTTGGATTCCTAGGATCAGCATTTGGGAATGTGGGAGGTGTTGGTGGGGGTGGCATCTTTGTGCCCATGCTTACCCTCATTATTGGATTTGATGCAAAATCAGCAATAGCAATATCAAAATGTAAGAAGCAGCATTGTCCCCTTATTTTCTCTCTTCTGCCGTTACAAATCGATGATGCAAAATCAGCAATAGCAATAGCAATATCAAAATGGAAAATCAGCAATAGCAATACATTTGTGGTGATGTATAATACATTAATATTTAATACTTTCAACCTTTTTTTAAGAATATAATAAATTATAAGACATTTAATATTTTTTATATAACATGATCCTAATATATTTGCACTGATATAATTTTTTTTAAAATATGATTATATGTTTTTTTAGTTTTAGTTTTTGGTGAATGAAATTTTAATTTTAGTTTCTTACGTCTAAAATTAATTTATGAATTATTTATATATAATGTTTAAGTGAACATATTCTATATAAATAAATATTACATTGACATGACCTAGGCATGGCCGTAATAGTTAAGATGTGACCAGTCAAATTCTGATGCAGAGAAACGGATGGATTAAATTTTCCCACGAATTATCTATGACTCTTGAGCTCTCCGCCACAAAGGTGTTTTAACTTTTAAATCACATGAAAAGGACAAAATCCCCCATATAATTAATCAATAATCTGTGCTAAAATTCATCTTATTTGCTTTGTACTTGTCGCAATTTTTAAGCTTAATAGTTTTGATTATTATTATTTTAAACCTTATATTGATGGAGTATGTATGTTTCTGTTTGTTTGATGAAGGCATGATTACGGGTGGAGCAACAGCAACTGTTTTCTACAATTTGAGGCAAAGACACCCCACCCTTGATTTACCTGTGATTGACTATGACTTGGCTCTTCTTTTCCAACCAATGTTGATGCTTGGAATCAGTATTGGAGTTTCTTTCAATGTGATTTTTCCTGACTGGATGCTAACAACTTTGTTAATAATATGTTTCACCGGTAATTAAGAATTGCTTAAAAGTTAAAAAAATAATTGAGTCAGTCTTAGCTCTATAATTTATTTTCTTTGCCTATCCTTTGATGTAATTTGAATGTGAAACAGGCATTTCAGTTAAATCCTTCTTTAAGGGTGTTGACACATGGAAACAAGAAACCCTTATGGTGAAGGTTGTTTAAACATAACACTCCTCTTTTATATGTTAAATTTCTTTTTAAGTTATGCATTTTGGTGCTTTGGTTTGATGCATGGATGTTATAATTCCAGGAAGCTAGGAAGAATTCACATATTGATGGCAGGGGCGGATCTACATGTATAACAACAAACCAATTATCCTTACAAAGTAATTTCTTTTACTTGAATATATTAAATAAATATTTTTTGTCCCATTAGAAAATGGATGTTGTCTTCAATTTTTTTTTATAAAAATAAATATAAGAAACTATAAAAGATAAAAGAAAAATAAATTAATATTAATTTTGTCCACCTTATTTTTTAAAATTTTATTATTTTCAATTTGTCTAATACTTTTTTAATAAAAAATTATTATTTTTTCGTCTGAAACAATATTAAATTATTATTTTTTTTTTTTAATCTGTCACTGATTGATGGTAAGTGGTTTGATATTATTTCAATTCTAGCCTTTTGTATAGACATACAGTGTTTATCAAACATGTCATGCTAATTTTCAATCTAATCAGATATTGGAAGTCCTGAAGATGCTGCACATTATATTCAAACAGTAGACCCGGTCCAGGACAATACCAATCAATCAAGGAAAAAAGTAGAACAAAATACAAACAGTTGCTGCTTCCATTTATGTACCCAACATCTATTTTTTCTAATGAAATCTAAAACTATCATGCAGGTTTCTGTCATTGAGAATATTCATTGGAATGAACTTGGACTTCTTTTCGCTGTCTGGATCATGATACTTGCATTAGAGATTGGAAAAGTTGGTATCCTATAAGCTGTTCTACTCACAATTTGAGTTTTTCATTTCTTGCATTTGTGGTCATTGGTCAACATAATATGATGATGATATATGTCTCTATTTTTGAACAGAATTACACAACAACTTGCTCTGGAGTATATTGGGTAATCAATCTACTGCAGGTATAAACTAGTATAGAAGAATTCAATTTCGGGAAACCATAGTTGTCATATATATAATTTTTTGATCTTGTTAACCAATACTCTTAAAACATTAGTTAAAGAACTAAAAGAAAAAATTATTTATTATGAAAATTATAATAGGACGTAAAAAAAAAAGTTATGATCAATATAATTTTATGTATTCCATCAATAAATAAAAAATTCCTTTTAATTCTTTAATCATGGTCCTGAAGACACTAGTAACTAGTTAGTATTTGTCATAATTTTCTTACTCCATCTTAATCAAGCTAAAATGATCTCATTGTTGAGTGTTTGAATACCTAATTAAGAGCTAAGAGGTTCATATACATTTATGGTTCTAGAACCAATGAACCATCAATGTCATTATCATGGTGACTATTTTAATTTATTTACTTTCAGGTCCCCATAGCTGTAGGGATGAGT
Organism: Glycine tomentella; assembly: GCA_007407185.1. Classification (NCBI taxonomy): domain Eukaryota; kingdom Viridiplantae; phylum Streptophyta; class Magnoliopsida; order Fabales; family Fabaceae; genus Glycine; species Glycine tomentella. Next base: position 337,776 of record PYAF01000779.1, read on the forward strand.
TCATACCAGGCTATGCGACTATACAAAGGGCAGAGAATCATAGCATCCAAAGGAGATCAACAAACAAATTGGCGAGTGTTGCAGTTAATTCTATTTTGTGCTTGTGGCATACTTGCCGGCACGATTGCTGGTTTGTTAGGCCTTGGTGGAGGATTCATCTTGGCACCCCTTTTTCTTGGAATAGGAATCCCTCCTCAGGTACCTTTCATTCGTCTTTTTGCCACAAAGTTGTTTATGTATATGTTACATGAAAACCACTCTGATTGGGGATTTTTTTCCACAAAGGTGGCTAGTGCTACATCCATTTTGGCAATGGCGTTTTCTGCATCTATGGCAGTGGTGGAATATTACCTTCTCAAACGTTTCCCAATTTCTTATGGTAAGTATGGATGCATATAGACATTACTTGAGGAATTAACAATATGCTAGAGGATGAGTAATTTTGCCAAGCTCCAAGAGCATCTGCATATATAGTGTAATAGAGAATGTTAATTGACTAATTAATAGGTTAAGGAAGCAATAACTTGTTAAGTTGCTATATATTATGGACTTTTTAATGATTTGGATGATCTTGCAGCTCTTTACTTTGTAGCTGTAGCCACTGCTGCTGCACTTGTTGGGCAGCATTTGGTGAGAAAGGTGATTGCCATATTGGGGAGAGCATCTGTGATCATTTTCATCTTAACCCTCACACTCTGTGTTAGTGCATTTTTACTGGGTAAGGGGACTAGTACTGATTTGTGGACATTATTCTGGTATTCTTTAATTTTGTGAGATTAATAAGATATGAGGTAAATATGGATTAATATTGTTTACCAGCATGTCATATTTTATTATATATAAATATTAAAATAGTACCATCAAATACATGGATTAAGGCGTGGGATTATTTCAGTGTGATATTCTTTCAGTTTAACTACTGAAAAATGCATGTGATCTAAAAAAAATATATATTAAAATAACTTGCTGTTTTTATATTCAAGTAAAAACATTGGATAATGCTATGTTGGTTTTTAGTTAAAAGTTTTTGAATTTTTAAAAATTAAAACTAGTTTTAGTTGTTTGCTTTTCATTTTCAATTTTAAAAAGTTGTTGTAAAATTTAAACATTTTTTATAAAACAGTGGCTAAGAATAACAATTCTTTCATAAATCATATGCCCTTTCAAATATTTTTATAAGAATCAAATTAAAAGTTTTGTCTGGGCCTTTTCTTAAGACAAGTTTATGTACCAAAAAACACTTTAAGACAAGTTTAATTTAAATGTTCTTAATTTATGTCTCTGTTGGCTAATGCAAGTTTTTATTTCGACGGCTTATTATTTTTTCCTCCAAATTACAGGTGGAGTAGGCATTGCAAACATGATCAAGAGGATTGAAAATAAGGAGTACATGGGGTTTGGAAACCTTTGCACCTACAAGGTTAAAACTAAAGTTCATGATGCGTAATATTTAAGGCCAGGGCTCTTTACTTATATAATGTAGTTTTGTATGTATACCGACGGTAAAGAAGATCAAATATAACTTCTTGTGTATATGCTTTAACCCTTAAACTATTAGGGCAATTCTAATGAATATATCTTGTCCGTATGCGTATTAAAGAACTTGCCTTTTTTTATTTGATAAAAAAAAAAGCAATTTACCTATGTGATTATTCTGTAAAATATTATGACTATTTTAAAATTGCAATAACATTTTTAATAGGATAAATTACATTTTTAATAGGATTTGTTTCGCCATTCGGATATATGGAGTATCTAATGACGTAATGTAAGTGAGGTTCCTATTCTCTTTGTGAGACAGGGCCAATGTAAGAGGGAGTATCACTGCTTAGGAGGAATAGGAATTGAAATCCATAGCTATATAAATATTTAAAGGCAAGAAAAGAAATCATTGGCTTTAGCTAGACAAAAAGATAGTGAATCTGTATAATGCTTGGGAGAGATTCAAAGATCTGTTGAGATGGTGTTCAAACCACATGCAGATTAATTGACTACAATGGTTGGAGGCCTCTAATGGCACCATGAACACGAAAATTGTTTTGTTTTTTGCACGGCATGAACGAATTGAAAATTGTAGAGGAAGCTAGGTAATTAGTAGTTGAACTTATGGATTCACCAAAAAAAAAAAAAAAGTAGTTGAACTTATGGCTTCTAATAAGCATCAAGTGAATCATCGTCAAAGAGTTATAGTAAGAAGAAGAATTCTAGAGTTTGACACTCAAAGTGCTTTCTGAGGAATAAAAAAACTATACCGATGGTTTCATTTAAACAAACACGGGGCAATATCTTTGAAATTAATTTGCCCGAGAACTCTGAATTTAATTTAAAAATAAATTTGTATTGCAAAATATCGTTGATATGAAAACAATTTATTTTTTAATATTAAAAATATTATTGCAACTTTAAGATAGTCATAAATTGACAGAGAAAAATCTCACAAAAGCAAAAGGTAAGCTGTATTAATACAAATCCAGACAACACAAAACTAAACTACTTCTTAAGTTTCTGTAAAAACAAAAAACTACTTAAGAGCCCTGCACCAAGTACCACGCGCGCATCATGAATTTTAGAACCCTGAAATATAAACATTTTAACATTGACATTCATTTGACATTCTCAATTTTTGTTTTCTCTCTTCTTCTCATGTCATATCATTTATTACATTTATCACTTCTATTTTTAATCTATCTATATATAAATGAGATTTGGAATGTCCACAAAACATTTCTCTGAAGTTTATTTTCTGTACGTGCAAAGATCTCCAAATCCCATGTACTCTTTATTTTCAATCTTTTGAATCATGTGTGCAATACCTACTCCACCTGTATGTTGGAAAAATTAAATAAGCCATCGAATTGAAAAATTGCAAATGCCAATGTAAATACAAAACTTATTTAAAGTGGGCAAATAAAAAATATTTTATAATTAATTTAATTTTTTATTATTCTGGATCAAAGATCACAAGTGTTTCTCCATTAATCCACTGGATTAAAAATTAATATCGTTTATAATAAGTAACTATCATAGTCCATTTTTTTTTTTAATACAGGAATGCAATTTGATATTAACTCTAAAAATTAAGAATAAGTTTATTTGTTTTATAGACAAATTCAGTTAATGTTTCTTTTATTTGACAGCTTATATTTACAAATCCAACCAAAATATTTCAATAGCGAACTTTTTTTTTTTTTTTTTTTTTGTGAGAGTAACAATATATTTTGAGAACTAGTAATTAATATCATGTTTTTTACAAGCTATTTTAGTGTTTATATTTAATAAAGTATGACATGTTGGTAGACAGTAGCCAAGCTCAACATTTGCCATGGGTACTACTAGTAAGTAGTAATCTGACAAAAATGAATAATATGAAGAGAATGTCCACAAAGCAGTGCTCCAAAAAAATGGTACTTACCCAGTAAAACTGCACTAACACTAAGTGTGAGGGTAAGTATGAAAATGATCACAGATGCTCTCCCCAGAATGGCAATAGCCTTTCTCACCAAATGCTGTCCAACAAGTGCAGCAGCAGTGGCTATAGCTACGAAGTAAAGAGCTGCAAGATAATATCCAAAGTTGAACATTAAAGTTCCATATGATAATAGCAAGTTATGGCTTCCTTAACCTATTAATTAGTCCATTTATATCCTCTATTATATTATGCATATGCTCTAGGAGCGGAGGAGCATTGTAAAATTACTCATCCTCTCAGAAAATGCCATTACCAAAGTGGTCGTATCCAGGGGTGTGCAAGATAACCGGTTTGAACCGAACTGGTTTGGTAAAAATAAACTCGACTGTTTTTTGAAATAATTTCAGTTCAGTTCAGTTTTCAGTTCGGACTGAGCTGGTTCCTAAAACAGGTTCGGTTAACGCAATGAAAAATAGTTCGGTAACAGTCGGAACCTACTTCAGGTATAAACTATAAACTACTATAGGAGAATTTAATTTATGAAAACTAAAATAGGAGAATTCGGTAGGAAAGAAGTTCAAAACAGTAAAAAAAAAAAAAAAAAGTAATTCAGTTTCAAACCGGCTCAACAAAGCAATTTGCCAATTTTGATTTTAAAACCGAACCTATTAAAACGGTTTGGTTCGTTTTTTTTTTTTTTACTGGAACAGTTTTTGCACATACACCTCTACCGACAAATGTTAATTCCGTAAGTCTATTCATCCATACTTACCATAAGGAACAGGGAAACGTTTGAGAAGGTAATATTCCACCACTGCCATAGATGCAGAAAATGCCATCACCAAAGTGGATGTAGCACTTGCAACCTTTTATGGAAAATTACAAAATCAGAGTTATTTCCAATAAAAATCTCCATAGACTTAATGGCAAAATTAAAAGAAGGTACCTGAGGAGGAATTCCAAGTCCAAGGAAAAGGGGTCCCAAGATGAATCCTCCACCAAGGCCTAGCAAGCCAGCAATCATGCCAGCAAGTGTGCCACAAGCGCAGAATAGAACTAACTGCAACACACACCAATGTGTTTGTTGATCTCCTTTGGATGCTATGATTCTCTTCCCTTTATATAAACGCACAGCCTCATATGAACTCATTCCTACAGCTATGGGGACCTGAAAATAAATAAATAAATATAATAATCACCATGATTATGATATTGATTGTTCATTGATCCTAGAACCAAAAATACATGAAACTCTTAGCTCTTAACAACTCAACACTCAACAATTAGGACATTTTGTCTTGATTAAGATGGAGAGTGAAAAAAATATAAGATGACAACTATGGTTTTCATAAATTAAATTCTCCTATAGTGGTTTATAGTTTATACCTGAAGTAGGTTCATTAGCCAATATAGCCGTGAGCAAGTTGTTGTGTGTTTCTGTTTCAAAACAGAGGCATGTGTTATTATCATATTATGTTGACCAATGCATAGAAAATTAAAAACTCAAATTGTGAGTAGAACAAATCATGGGATACCAACTTTTCCGATCTCTAATGCAAGTATCATGATCCAGCCAGCGAAAAGAAGTCCAAGTTCCTTCCAACGAATATTCTCAATGATAGAAACCTGCATGTAAGTTTTAGATTTCATTACAAAGAATAGAAGTTAGACATGTATTATGGAAGCAACAACAGTTTGTGTTCTGTTGTACTTTTTTCCTTGATTGATTAGTATCGTCTTTGGTGGAGTCTCCTGTTTGAATATAATGTGCATCATCTTCAGGACTTCCAATATCTGATTAGATTGAAAATTAATTAGCATGACATGTTTGATAAACACTACTATATCTAAACAGAAGGCTAGAGTAGAAATAATATCAAACCACTTACCATCAATCCCTGAATTCTTCTTAGCTTCCTGGAATTATAACAGGTATGCATTAAAACAAAGCACCAAAATGCAAAACTTAGAGAAAAAAAATTAATATATACAGAGGAGTCATGTTTAAGCAACCTTCTTCATAATGGTTTCTTTCTTCCATGTATCAACACCCTTAAAGAATGATTTAACTGAAATGCCTGTTTCACATTCAGATCATATCAAAGGATAGGCGAAGGAAAGAAATTGAGCAAATAATGTCTCAAATTTTAAACTTCTAAGCAATTCTTACCAACGAAAAATATTATTAGCAAAACTGTTAGCATCCACTCAGGGAAGATGACATTGAAAGCAACTCCAATACTGATTCCAAGCATCAACATTGGTTGGAAAAGAAGTGCCAAGTCATAATCAATCACAGGCAAATCAAGGGTGGGGTGTCTTTGCCTCAAATTGTAGAACACGGTTGCTGTTGCTCCACCCGTAATCATGCCTTCACCAAACAAACAGAAGCATATAAATTTAATCCATATAAGGTTAAAAAGAATAATAATCAAAACAATTAAGCTTAAAAATTGTCAAAAGTACAAAGCAAATAAGATTATGTCCTTTTCAGTTGATTTTGATATTTAGCACATTCTCAGTTTGAGGTGGGAGCTCAAGAATCCTGGATAATATTTTAGGTATACTGTAATTCTGTAACGTTCTTCTCAAACTAAAATTAAAGTTTTACATTACTAACTGATGTCTAATTTTAGTGAATGAGTAATCAAAATAAAATTTTAATAAAAAATTATTTAATTTTAATTAAGGAATAACGTCAAAAACATTTAAAGTGTTATACTTATTATGTTATATAAAATATGAGTGTTTATGAGAAAATTCAGGTTTGTCACAAGTAGACTCTTTGATCAATCTATTTCTCTGCATCAGAACTTGATAGGGCATATCTTAATTAATGATCATGGCAAGGTCATGTCAACCTAATATTTTATATAGAATATGTTAGCTTAAAAATTATATTAAGAAATGTATTATTATTATTATTATTATTTCTCTCTTGTTTTTATCATATCAATAATTCATCTCTCTTTTTAAGTGTAGACACTTTTTCAGTGTTAAAATATCTATTTTCATATATTTACAATCATACTAAACTAGTTGCATTAGGACTGCAAAAGAATGAATAATTATAACAAATAAAATGAAAACTAACGAAACGAAGGATATTAATTAAAATATTGCAAATTATGTATACATTGATACATCAGAAGATAGTGGTAAGGTCTAAAGCAAAACTAATTAATTAATAATATAAATCCAAACAATATGCGTCATTAAAATATTGACACTGTGAGTGGGGACAAGGAAAGCAACCTAGTACCACTCCTAAGTGTTTGGTGTCAATATCCAACATACACCTCAGTGTACGGAATTATTGCAGATCTCGTAACTTAACCCATCCCAAACGTTATTCATTTGTAACAGAAGAGAGAGGAAATAGGGGGAAAAAAAATAAAAGAAGCAAAGTTCTTACATTTTGATATAGCTGTTGCTGACTTTTGATCGAATCCAACAATGAGGGTAAGCATGGGCACAAAGATGCCACCCCCACCAACACCTCCCACGGTCCCAAATGCTGATCCTAAGAATCCAACTACGGCACCTATTATTATTCTCCACCCAAATTTCATACTCTGTAGAGAAACCAAAAAAAAAAAAAAAAGCATTACAAAGTTAATTTCAATTCAACGTGCTTAATACAAACACTAATCCACACGCAGGATCGATTTTGACATTTTATAAACCTGAGACGGAATAATAGATGAGTATATATCGTATGAAAAAAAAAATAGAGACGTACTTTCATTAAAAATTTATAAAATGATACGTTTTATATCTAAGGTCACTCCTAAAAAAACATATATAGCACGTGCATGGTCCTGAAAATTTTTATTACTATTGTGGTTATTTGAAATTGACAAAAAATTATATGAAAACATAATTCTCTTACCGGCCAATGGTGCTTGTAAAATGCTTTAGCATGACGATCAACCCCTATAGTTCCATTGAATGGTGAAGTTGTTTTGTTGTCTGTATTTTGATGAGAAGAAGTAGCTGAGACTGAAACAAGGAGAAGAAAAGCCATGAGAGCCTTTCCAGCAACCCATTTCACATCCCACCTTCTTGGTACATGCACAGCCATTAGTCTCTTTAGATAGATACAGAGCAGTTTTCTAAATTGAAATCTTAGTCCTTTTAGAACCAAGATGTTCCTATGCTCTGCTTCAAAATGAGACCATGTCAAATATATAAAGAGATTTTCAAAATGTTCACTTCAAATTGAAAACAGGAGGCTGTACGGTTACTGCTGATAATGTTATTTGATAACATGCATTGTCTTTATTCAATTTTTTTTTTTAATTATTAACATGCATTGTCTTTATTCTTTGTGTTTATTGGTTTATCTCATCTTTTATCTCTTGTACAATTACACGTGCTTTCTTTGGCTGTTTGTGGACAGTGTAATCCCACTCCACTATCTTGGCCTAAGAAACTAACTAGTGCTTCAAATAAGCCACAAAGCACTACGGTTTGTGCAGGTGGGGATCCAAAACCGAATGTTTTAATGTTTAATATTTATCAAATTTATATAAATAATTGAAGATTAAATTTTTAAATATAGAGGAATTTTAAAAAAAAGTTATGTATTGATCAATGTCCATAGCCTCTTTTTGAATATTCTTGACAACTCATTTCATTTAATTAGATGCAGAAAACATATATGACGTTTATGGAAAACGTGTGTGAATTTATTTGAAAATTCGCATTGCAGAAAGATATCAGAATAATTGATTTGTGAATGCTAAAAACGTTTTACACAAACATAGTATATAAATTAGACGCTGATAATAAGAAAAGTATATAAATTAGACTTAAATGTTTTTAAATATACCCAAGAATAACATTACTGGTCATATGATTTTTGGAAATATGATTCCTGAGAATTTAATTAATATCATTCCGTGAAACAAAAGCATATAAATTAGACTTACATGTTAATGAAGCTTTAAAATAGTCAGATTTTTTCTGAATAATCAATCAGGTAAACTAATTTCCGGTTAAAAACAAGGATAAAGTTCTTAATACAATCCCTGAAAACACAGAACCGCAATTAGAAACTACACATCTCCATCTTTAATTTCTAACCCTGTACGAGCAAATGTTTTCAAACTTCATCTGCACCTTCTTTTCAATCAGTTTTGCTATGCCTACTCCACCTGTAATTTGAAATAATAATAATAATAAAAAAAAAGAAGAAGTTAAGTCATTGTAAATTTGTAATCTATTACTTGGAATGTGAAAGCATATGCATGAATAAATTTTCTCTAAAGTAGTTTTTTAAAGTAAGCAATGCAAGTAAATATATATACTCACTATTCGTTCAATTTTAAAATGCATTCATTCACTTTAACCAGTTATATTGTTTTTTTATGGCAATCCATTGTTAGATGATAGTGTAAACACTTTTTATCCTATCAGTATATTCTAATTGATTCCAGCTCAATTTGTTCATATTTTTTACTCTCACTGCAACTTAAAGCACGACATCAAGTTGTTTTTATATTTTATATTTTAATAAAATAAGATGTGGCTAAACTCCAGCCACTAGTTAATACTCCTCTAAAAAAGGAAGAATCCAAAAGAATCTACTGCAAATGGCACTTGCCTAGTGATATTCCACTAACAAAAACTGTGAGTGCGAGGATGAAAATGATCAGAGACGTTCTCCCCAGTATAGCAATAACCTTTCTCACCAAATGCTGCCCAACCAGTGCAGCAGCAGTGGCTACAGCTACAAAGTAAAGTGCTGCAAGATAATCAAACATTCAACGTTAACAAGTCCATATTAGTAAGTAATTTTCTACTTTGTTTCAAGTTAAAATAAAGGCTAGTAAAACATTTTCAAACAGGTATTTTTTTTATACATATTAAAATTTAGGGGAAGGGCCGGATGATTTTTCAGTCTAAACCAGAAAAAAGTTTCCTAACTCAAAAAATATTTACAATAATATTTACATTTATCTTATCCTACCATATTTAAACACAATTTTTTAAACATACTACTTAATATTGAATGAAATTTATTAAAAAAATATAAAATTACATGAATCTTATTTCTAATTTAATATTCATAATGTTCTAATTTTTAATAAATTTTAAGAAATAAAAAAGACGTTAGAACTTCGAAATATCAGTGTTACATAATATTACACTTGGTCCTTGATATTAGTGTACTTATTTTTATTATTATTTGTTTTTTATAATAAGAACTAGAGGTAGTATATTGATAACCCTTCTTATAATTAGTTTAATAACCAGTTGCTTTTTTTTTTCTTTGTAGTATTTAATATGCATGCAATATTATAATAAAATACTGTTTTCTAGTGTTTATTAATTAGCCAATCAATCTTATTATTAGTTGACAGTGTGTCACTTTGTCACTACTATATTATTTATTCTTTTCCTAATCAATTAGTTGATTACCATCGTCTATGTATGTGATATATCAAATACTCCTCTCAAATACTTTATTTATGTTCGTTCATCCATACTTACCATAAGGAATAGGGAAACGTTTGAGAAGATAATATTCCACAACGGACATAGATGCAGAAAATGTCATCGCAAAAGTGGATGTAGCACTTGACACCTTCGTGGAAAATTCCTCAATCAGAGTAAGTTCCAAGTGGACCAACATTAAAATTGAAGGATAAAACCTACGTACGTACCTGAGGATGAATTCCTAGTCCAATGAAAAGTGGCCCCAAGATGAATCCTCCACCAAGGCCAAGCAAGCCACCAATTATGCCAGCAATTATGCCACACGTGCAATATAGAATCAATTGCTGTACACGCCAACGTGTTTGTTGATCTCCCTTTGATGCTATCTTTCTCTTCCCTTTGTATAGAAGCACAGCCTCGTATACAGTTGTTCCTACAGTGATAGGGACCTGAAACACAAAGGAACAAAAAGAGAATAATCATCATGAAAATTGATGACTATAGCATATAAAAAATTAATGTTACATATGTGGTTCTTTGGTTCTAAAACCTTATTTGGAGAGTGAAATGTATAACAAGAAAACTTTGGTTTCTAGCTATTGAATACTATATTAGTGTGTACCTGTAGTAGATTCAATGCCCAATATAATGCTGAGCAATTTGCGGTGTAATTCTGTTTCAAAACAAAGGCATATATTTATCATACAACAAAATGAAAAACTGATGTACTAAAAAACAAATATAAGGAAAAATAAATATGTACCAACAATAAAATAAAAAAACCAGTTAGACACTAACTTTTCCTATCTGTAGTGCAAGTATCAAGATCCACACAGATACAAGAATTCCAAGTTCCTTCCAATAAATGTTTTCAATAACAGAAACCTGCAGAACAGTTTAAGATTTCATCAGAAAGAATAGGAGTTGGAAATGGAAACACTAGCAGCGACTGTCTGCATTTTTTACTACTTTTTTGCTTGATTGGTTGGTATTTGTATGACTTTCATTGGCCGTCTCTTCTGTTTGAGGATGTGCAGCATTACCGGTTCTTTCAGTATCTGATTAGACTAAAAGTTAGCCGGACATGTTTGATAATGCTATCTCTGTTAACTAGTAGCTAGAAGAACAGATGCAGAAGGCTTGAACAGAAATAATATCAAACAACTTACCATTTAACCGTACATTCTGCCTAGCTTCCTAGAATTATAACAGGGATGCATTAAATCAAAGAACCAAGATGCAAAAAAAAAAGAAAATTGAGAAAATGTACAATTTAGTCCTGAAAGTGACATCTTGTATTGCTCTGGTCCATAAAAAAGTGCATGTCTATATAAATTAGCCCTTTAAGTGATGTAATTGTTTATAAGCTGAACACTTATAAGTAGAATAAACTTGCTAGAAATTGACACTTTGGTGACCATTTATATAGATGAAATCTTTCAACAATCGAAGCAACAACAGCCTGTGTTACTTTCAGGGACTAAAGTGTGTATTAATTCAAAGAAGTTTAATATAAAGGATGAGCTATGTTTAATCAACCTTCTTAACAATGGTTTCTTTTTTCCATGTTTTGACACCCTTAAAGAATGCATTGACTGAAAGGCCTGTTTCACATCCAAACTACATCAAATGATAGGCAAGCAAAGAAAAAAAAATAGCACATATTCAAATTTTAAGGAATTCATACCTATGAAAACTACTATTAACAAAGCTGTTAGCATCCAGTCAGGAAAAATCACATTGAAAGCAACTCCTATACTGATTCCAAGCATCAACATTGGTTGAAAAAGAAGTGCTAGATCATAGTCAATCACAGGCATGTCAAGAGTTGGGTGCCTCTGCTTGAAATTGTAGAAAACAGTTGCTCCTGCTCCACCCGTAATCATGCCTTCACCAAACAAACAAAAAAAATTACAGATTTTATCCATACAAGGTTCCAAAGAAGTACATTGATGCACGGATAATTCAAAATTGACAACATACTCATACTGTATCCAATACGACTATACGAGTAACCGTGGTCAAAACAAGCTTAGAACATAACACACCCGCAAAGCAAATATGTTTTTTAGCACAGGTTTACAGAGGTGATTTTGTCCTTTTGGTTGATTTTGATATTTAACATATATATACACTGATGAAGTTGGGAGCACATTGATAATGTTTAACTATGAAGAATTTTATTTGTGTTTTGGTAAATAGAATCATTCTTGAGATAGGTTTCTCTGGTTCGATCTTCAACATGCATGACCTAATACTTTAATCGAGACATTTTTAGAGGATAAATTACTTCTTACTTCATTGTAAATTTGTAATTTTGTTGTACCTTTTCAACGTACCCTCCTTTACATTTTTAGTGGCACTAAATTTTAGTATACTCTTTTCATTGCATGGTGGTGAAAGGTTTTGGCAAAAAACGGGTGTTGATTTGTTTTCTTTAAATGCAAAAATGAACATTATTAATAATATGTAATCAGACTTAACATAAGGTATGTCAAAAACTGATCACAAAAATGGGTGAAGATGTTGTAGTTGTTGATTTTGACTGCTTGTAACAGACTAACAGTTGCCTTTCAGTTATTTTCTAATTAACTTGACTGGAGTCGTTTATAAATTAGAGGTTTTTTTTTTTTTTTTTTTTTTTTTGGATAGGCGTCAGTAAAGGGGTATATGAGTTCCGGTCTCTAGATGATCCGTTTTGGACGAATTAAAAGTCGAAACCCTGGTTCATTTAAATACAAGCTTGTGATTCATTTAACTTGTGAGTAAAACAAGTTAGGTTCGTGGATTAAGGGGCCAGCTCACAGATTACTTTTTTAAAATATGATTTATTATTTACAGTTTACTTCTTTTATTTAATTAAGATTATTTTATGTATGTGTAGGATTATTAAGTATTTAAATAATTATGACTTAGTGTTTAGTATGTATTGACCTCTTTCTTAGTGTCTGAATATTTATGATTTCTTGATATAAATCATATTTTAAAAAAGATTATCTATTTAATAAAAGCATATTAGATCGGTTCAATCCATTTAAATGTGAACCAAAATAGATTGGACTAAATAAAGTTTTAGTGAATTTTTGTGAAATTTTTATATATGTTAATTCAACTGAAACAATCCTCAAGTATCGCATTTGAAACAAAATAGGCTGGACTTATTATAGAGATCAACCTTTAAGGCCAAACAGTTTATCACCCCTCAAACTTAGAGCTTGAAAAGACATGGATACTTCTTTTTGAGATTTATTTTCCAGGAAGCGATTCAGTCTCAAGCATTGAACTTGAAAAGTGTGAGCACTTCTTATTTAGGTTGATTGGCCTGTTAAACAGGATGATGGTGTAGTAATTGTTTTCATTTTGATATTAATCTTTGTCATCACACCTAATAGGCAAACATGGAAAATGTTTTCATGTCTGTATAGACCATAAAAAAAAGTTACGGTTGAACCCTTGATGATCTTATAAACATGACGCAACTAGTGGGTAAATTGATGATAGTTTTCTTGGAGATACTCAGGAAGCTGATCAGAGAAGCAAATAGTGTGCACGTTCTAAACTATGCTTATAGGAATTAGGAAACATTAACGTGAATCCTCGATGAGAGAAAAGCTTGCCAAGGAGCGGTCAAATTTGATCCACTTGAGTGGTGACCAAGGGTTTTAATTAGAATTGAACAAAATTTATTCCTGAAATGATTAGAGAAGAACTAGCCAAAGAACTGAAGAAATAGGGTTTCTTTAGCAGAATATATTGACCTAGGGGTCCACATACGCCTGGTTTAAATTGGAAATCCTCATATAAGCCTAGCTTATAGAGGAAGTCAAGAGTGAGTTTAAGATACGTTACTTAATTATACGTGTATATAAAGTCTCAAACTTGAGTAGATGGGATATTTTATTATTATATTTGGTAGAGATTTAGTAATAATTAAACTTATTAGTATCTAGTTACATTTAGGAATGAAGAATTATAACTATCAAAATGAGGTGTTATAACTTAGTAGTATCTATTCCAAAAAAATTATGCATTCATACATGAGAAGACAGCCCCGAGATCTAAAAGTGCATGTTAGGTTATTCTGGAATATAAAAAAAAAAAATAGTAAAAATTACAAGAGTTTAAATAATAAAAATCATTTCCTCACTTCAAATGATTAATTGTTTATCGGTACATGCACATCAAATTAAAACATGCAAATAATCTACTCTCTCGTTAAAAGTTGGCATTGAGTATGGAGTAAGGAAGCAAGCTTGTACCAATTAACCGCGCATACGCCATGCATCATTGCAAGTACTCATAACCCAATGATATTTTTTTAACAAATATGACAGGATTAATGGAGAAAATTAGTACTAGCTAGTTCTTACATTTTGATATTGCTGTTGCTGATCTTGCATCGAATCCAATAATAAGGGTAAGCATGGGTACAAAGATGCCACCCCCACCAACACCTCCCACAGTCCCAAATGCTGATCCTAGGAATCCAATTATGCTGCCCACTATTATTTTCCACCCAAATTTCATCTCCTACAACCAAAAACAGAAGCATTAATTACAAGGTAATTGATCCCAATTCAACGTCCTTAATTAATATACAAACACTAATCCACATGCTTGGCCCTAGAAATTCTTATTACTATTGTGGTTACATGAAATTGACTCAAAGGTATATATAATTAAATTTCTAAAGTGATCAAAATTGAACACTCACCGGCCAAGTGTGTTTGTAAAAACCCTCAGCATGATGACCATTAGTATCAACCCCTTTCGTCTCATTGGATGCTGATGAGACTGTTTTATGGTCTGTGTTTTGATGAGAAGAAGCAACGTAGACTGAAACAAGAAGAAGAAAAGCAACCAGAACCCTTTCAGCAACCCCTTTCACACCCCACCTTTTGGATCCATGCACAGCCATCACTGTACTGCTCTTTAGATAGAGAGCAGTTTTCAAAACTGAATCAACAAATTCCCTTTAGTACTATGACTTTCCTAGATGTTGCTTCAATGAGACGAACACAATCAAAACCATGCATAGAAATTTTCAAACTCCTCACTTCCTCAGAGCAATGAGTTCATTCAAATTTTAGGAGTAAGAAGGAGAAATCTGGAGTTAGGGTATATTGATGTTACCAATAATGATCTGTATGTTTTCTGTTCATTTCTCATACTATATCTCACGGAACCCTTATGCACTAATTATTGAAAGAAACTTCTTCAACACACTCGTTCCTTATCACTATCAAGTGATTTGACATTTTACAGAAAAAAGTAATATGAAAAGAAAACTACTATTTTTCTCTATCTCATAAAATTATGTGTTATATATATGTTAGTACAAAGATCTTTTAAATCTATTTTTTTTAATTTATCATATTTTCTAATTATTATAGATCGTGGCTCACATTTTCCTGAATTAATTAAAAAGGAATGAGATTCAAATGAGGATGTGAGATATGACGAAACAATAAAGAATTAATGTAGTAAAAGAAATGTAAAAAGGAATTCTTGCTCTTTGTATCTTGTTTTATACTTGATACATCTTGTACAAATTCTTTCTTTTTGCCGAAAAAAAATTGTAGATGTATATAGATATACTTTCTTTAATTACATTATTTGACTGTATTCAATGCATATATAATTAATTATTTATATTTTTATTTACTTGTCTCAAATATATTTTCTTAAAATTAAAGTCTGTATCACTTTAGTTGTAAAGAAAACCTTTTCGTACTTTCTTTGATCATGGATTTGGAAAGTGTACTCCTACGTCTTATATACTCTCCACCAGTGTACCTTCGATCTCAACATTTTTACTTAACTTTCTTCATTAAGTTTCATACTATTACTATTGCTACTTTCGTTTTCATGCTTTTTGATTGACTTCCTCGTTAAGCTGCTGCATGGCCAGCCTGTAATAATGTGCACCAGTCAAATCTATATCACTTTCTTGCCACGTGAAAAAAGCATGTCATAACATGAATGGATC
This sequence comes from Glycine tomentella, assembly GCA_007407185.1. NCBI lineage: Eukaryota > Viridiplantae > Streptophyta > Magnoliopsida > Fabales > Fabaceae > Glycine > Glycine tomentella. The sequence continues at coordinate 353,618 of PYAF01000779.1, forward strand.
ACTTACATATCTATTTCATTAATTTTAAATGTCGTCTCTGTTGTTATTTATTTATTTAGCATCTCTATCTCGTTCTATATCAAAAAGAAGAACTCAAATGCTCGTTATATTCTCTTGATTTTATGAAGAAGAAAAAAATAGCAATTAATCCTTCTATATTACTTATATATAAGCAAAATGGTCTTCACGATAAAGTCCAGAATCAAAGTGATACAGTAGTCTCCAAAGCAGAAAAGAATCAAAATAAAAAAGACCCCACAAACCAAGACCGAAGAGTCATACATATATAATCGGAGCAAATCCAATCTCATATAATGCAAAATGATATACTATACAGGTTGTTAATCCTCGTGCACAGCGTTGCAGCCCAACTAGCTAGCATATCAGTGTTTGTTCAAACAGATTCTTGCCTAACGTACGTGACAGCATGTATTACCTCTAAGTTTCATCAATCGCTGACAATATGCGTGCAATATGTCAAAAGCAACTAAGTCTTTGTCATCTTGAAAATATGAATAATATAACTAATGTGATATTTTGTTTAAAAAATATTGAATATGTGGGGTAATAGGTGAATTATTTTACGTTTCGTTAGGGACGTATAATATACTCAAAACAGTATGAGAAAAAACGCCCCTGTTAGGTGGTGGAACAACAAATACGCACCCACACCCAATTGAGGGATTATCTATTAACAAAGGAAATCTTAGAGGAAGTGTATGAACATGCTAGTTTTTTTTTTTAACTACGTATGAACATGACTAGTAAACCAATCTATAACTTAATTTCTTCCTATGAAGCCATGCATAATATGCACATGCTAAGTCTTATCTAATTACATGAGGATAGTATTGACATTACGAGCATACATTCGTGTGTGTTCAGGAGCAACCATCGCGTACCCAACCTTAGTTATCCACATAATATTAAGTTATTCTTCTGAGTAACAAACAATTGTTAAAATATAAAATATTAATATAACATGGAAATAATTTTATTTAAATATCAAAATATAAATGAGAATCAGTTGAAAGTATTTTATAAACAAAAAATAATAAAAATATATAGATTTTAAAAGAAAATACTAAGATTATAAATTATAATGATAATATCTTTTATTTGAGTCCTCTATATAATTAATCATAAAATTATTAAACTTTAAAGATTATAATTATATTTAAATTGATTTATTTCACACTAAAAGAATTTAAACAATACCTTCTAAATGTATTAGTCGTAGAGTTTTATTCAAATTATTTATATCTTAAATAAAAATTTGTTGTCATGATTAGTTTTAAACATCTCGTGTAACGTATAAATTAACGTAAATATTTAAAAAAAAATGTACATAAATTTTGTTCTGGTTAAAAGTCTAATGTAATTAAATCATTTTAAATTTGTAAAATTTAATTTTGTCGCGTCATTTCCTTTCTTTCCTTAGTGCTTAAGATGCCATTTGTCTCCTTGCCAAACTTTCTCTATCATTCACGTCAATTTATTCAAATACCAGTGGTGAGTAAAATGTTTTCTACCTTTTAAAAAATACATATGGACAAAAGTGTCACCCTCTAATAAATGCATATGTGGACATTGAAAGAATAATACATGAAACAACAAAATGTGTAGGTCCAAAGTTCAATGGAGCAGCATAAAAACGATAGATGTACTTGGTTAATACCTAAACAATTTTTTTTACTGTAAATGATGTCATTAGCACCTCAAGATCGACAAATTCTCTTCTTTAGAAAATCTTTAACGTCAAACCAAGTGATTGTCGAAAGCAGTTTTAATTCAAAGCCTTAATTAAAACATCCTGTGGCACTTGAATTTAACATCAGCTAAGTACTTCAGGATATTTATTATGATGCAAACGTACAGCAAAGATAAATGATGCAAACGTGCAGCAAAGATAAATGCTCGTGTAGGCAAAATTGTCCAGTAATATACAAATACAATTTCTTCAATTCTTTCCATCTTTATCATTTTATTGTTTGTCATGCCTTGTAGATGGATGTCTACCATTTTTCCAGTGTACAATATAGCTGCAATAAGGATTTAACCTAAATTCTATATATGGGGCAAGCACTTGATTAATGTAAAAAATGAGAACTGTAATAAGTATATTTGGTCACCATATATAGGTTATATTGTCCTATAACTTAAGACCTTTTACTATTTTTGGATGACCTAAAATTAGGTTGCTCAAGTATTTTCGTAAAACATTGACACAAAATTAAAATAATAATATTGAGACAAACACAAATTTGAACATACATCAAGTTGCAAATAGCGAAAGCATATGTGAACCTTATCTGTTTCATCTGTCACAGCATTGAGACTATAAATTTTTTCCCTCTCTTTGAACAAAACAGAACCCACAAGGAGTTGGAATACATATTACATCATTTTAATCTTCTCATAGATCAACCAATAATATATATATATATATATATATATATATATATACACTTGCGCGATTATTTTTTAAGAGTTATTTGCTCCTTATATTAAAATAGAGAAGAGAGGAAAGAGGAGAGAGGAATCACGGCAAAAAAATTAAAATAATGCGGTTTTAATAAAAAATTACCAAAATAATGCGTTTTTGAAACAATTTACACATCTACAGCAACCAAACACGTCCACCTGGGACGTGTTCAATCACGCCCAGGGAGGACGTGACTCAAGCCCAATCACGTCCAGGGAGGACGTGTTTCACCAGGGGATGACACGTGTCATCTTGGGACA
>PYAF01000779.1:356462-372509 GCA_007407185.1 Glycine tomentella
TTTCCGCATCCCGCCGCAATATGACACGTGTCCCAAGATGACACGTGTCATCCCCTGGTGAAACACGTCCTCCCTGGACGTGATTGGGCTTGAGTCACGTCCTCCCTGGGCGTGATTGAACACGTCCCAGGTGGACGTGTTTGGTTGCTGTAGATGTGTAAATTGTTTCAAAAACGCATTATTTTGGTAATTTTTTATTTAAATCGCATTATTTTAATTTTTTTGCCGAGGAATCACCGAATCAGTTTTTTATTATTACTATTTATACGTTAGTTTACTATAATATTCCTATATTAAAATTACGATAAGAAAATAAGTGAGTGAATTTTATGTGTCCATTAGCAATATATATATATATATATATATATATATATATATATATATATATGCTTCATGATCTTATCAACAAAGCTGAAGCAAATGAAGATAAAGTTATAATCAAAATTTGTCAGTATTATATTGTTGATTGGTTTCATAATATCTTGGCTCTCAACGTGCATAAGAATGCCACGTTGCGAGACCAAAGAAGATGGAGCTTGATTTTTGTGGAGGAAAAATCACATAGCAGTGAGCATTGAGAAGTGGTGAAAAACGTTGTCATTTATAATGAAAATAAGTAGATAAACTAAAGAAGATAGATTATATTCATTTTTGATAAGTTAGTAACAAAAAAAACTTAATTCTAAATTCAAAATACACAATTAGAATTAAAATTAATTTAAGTGATTTTTCACGAGTGTCATCCCATTTACAAAAAAAAAAAAAAAAGACTTGAGACACTCCTTATTTATCAATTGCATAAGTGGTCATAGACTCAGAGTCACTCAAGATCAGTTTTTCGATCTCACATTAAAACTTAGTCTATGCCAAGTGATAAGAGATTATTTGACTCAAAAAGGTATCCATCTTAGACCAAGTGTTCCTCTAACTCGTGTACAAATGACATTTCTCTTAAATATACTATCATCACCTCAAGTTTCTATTAGCTTAAGTATTAGAATTTATGTTTAATTATTATTTGGATTGCAAAAATTTACCTTTTAGTTTATATTCTTATAAATTATCTATTTTAGTCTTTATACATATTATTTTTAATTTTTGGTATATATATATATATATTATTTTGAATTATTTTTAGTCCTTATGAGATTAGAGAGTAGAAACTAAAAGGAATAAAAATGATATGTATATAGACTATAATAGATTAAAAATGATACGATTTGGGAACTAAAAATAGATATTTTAAAGTATAAAAACTAAAAGTAATTAGGCAAGGTTCAGCACTTTATTCCCTAGGGCCTCCAAGTCCAACTATCCAACGCATGAGAATGTGCAAATCACATGACGAGCGACCAGCATGTACATTGGGCCTGCATTGCAACAAAACCCATCTGAATTTTTCTTGGATAAAAAATCCTGTCTAATTTGAACTTTGACGAGTGGCGTCAATTAAATAAAAGTAATACAACTCATAAAGGGAATCTTGAGAGCGATAAAGGGAGGTGTGCAATTAGCAATATGCAATGAGGGTTTTAAGAAAGAAATCAGGAAAGGAAGATAGGAGACTGAAAACAGGTCGGTGATCGCAATCATTTTTTATGAGAAAGTTAATTGAAGGCACTGTAATAACTTATGATTATTTATGAGAAAGTTAAAGATACTTAGTAGCCCCCAACCGTTAAAATTTATAGTGGGTAGAAATAGAAAGAAAGCTAATAATTGCATTTGTATGCAATTAGAAAGATTGTAGTAGCGATAGAGAGAGGAGAAAGAAGAATGTCAACAATGGCAATGCGCGTGTCTCCTTCACCTTCAACTGCACTCTCTCTCCTCAACTGCAAGCAACCATCTCCAGTTTCATGCATCCGTGTACCTTCTCTCTCTCGCTCCTCGCCGCCATCGCTCTCCTACACCTTCAATCCTCTTAGGTACTCTCCATTCTCATCGATCTCAATCTCTCTCGTTCCTTCTCTTTCTCTCACTTTGCTTGTCCGCTTTTAGAAGGTCCTTCATCGGTCACGACGGAAGCAGAAGCGCAGGGTTTCGTGTGCATTGCTACGCTCCTGCTCCTCTCACTTCTCCCAATCTGCAATGGATCTCTACCATTTCTTCAGTGTCAGCTCACTTCACTTCCTTCTCTCTATTTTATCTCAGTTCCGCTGTTTATTCTTAAAATTGAATTTCATAGACTACTCACTTTTAATATTATATATTAATTCTTCGCTTATTTTATTCCACTGACTGACAAGTGAAAGAAACATATTATCGAATAATTATTTATTTCTGATCTTCGATTATTTCACTCACGCTCTTTATTTATTTTTTTATTTTTTATTTTGCTGAATAATGCAAAATTTGAGATGTGGCTTATGATGGATTTCGGAACATTGTTTGTAGGGTTTTGATACTGGCGAGAGGCACGGCGGTGCCGAAATCGTATCTTGTTCCTTTGTTTGCTTTGCAAGCACCTGCAGGTGTCGTTTCCTGGATCAAGTATGTCATTCTTATGTTTTGCTTTCTTGTTCAGTTTGTATGCTGAAACTGAATTGCTTATTTAACAATTGTTTTATTTATTTGTTCAACAATATTTTGTAGTGTGTTATTCTTCTTAATTTTCCTTTTTGCTAATTTTTTAAAACCAATTGGATGTACAGAGGTAGATATGGTGTGTGGACAGCATTCTTGGCACTTCTGATTCGTCTATTCTTCTATATTCCTGGTATGTTCTCTTATCCATCACGTGATATTTAGGAAATATTGAAGGAGAAACAAAATATACAGTAGATCTAAAAGTGTAAAATACACCTTTTATATCCCTCATTGAAGTTGGTGTAAATCAAAGCATTTTTGTAGGAACCTTATGCTGGGTTCTATATCTTCTCTTTGTATAATCTGTGAAACATGAGAAAGAAAATCCTGATTCTGGAGTGTAATAATAAAAATAAGTTGTGTATTTTTTTTTCATACTTGTTGGATAATGATTGAACATTGAAGGAAAGAAACATTTTCTTCTGGGTCTTTTTCATTTCTAGGCGAACTTGAGTTGCCATTTCTGGCATTGCTCTTGGTGATGGTAGCTCCCCACGAGGCTATGAAATTAAGGTAAGCAAGTCCATCTTTTTGGGACTTTGGGCTGTCAGCCTCTTTATACCTTTTTCAAAAAGTAAAATAAAATGCTTCAACATCTTTCTTTGTCAGGTATACAAAAGAAGGTGCTGCGATTTCATTATTGATCTCGGTGTATCTGGCTTTCCAGCATTTCTCAAGAACTAGCTTACAACAATCATTTGACCAAGGTTCAATTGTTGCCACCTTAGCTGTTATTTGTATCACTGTTGTATCTTTGTTGCTTCTAATCTGAGTTGGCTTTGAAATGATGTACACTAATTGAAATAAGAATAATAGTTTTGGAATGATGGTATAAAAAAATTATGGGTTATGTTGGATACTCAGTCTTGTACTTTTCACTTGTTATAATTCAAATAATGAAGTTGGAATCAGTATTTGGTATTTGTCATAGAAATTTTTTTAAGAACATGATGTTCTTTATACCATAGTTATTAAAACCAAATCGGACCAGCCAGTTCAACCAGTTTAACCATAAAACTGTTTCACTAAAAAACTGTTTTTGAAATATACAACAAAATGAATATTGCATTTGAACTGTGGCAAGTTAAGCATTCACTATGAACCCATTTAAGTGTAAACATGTTGAATTTGGTAGGGCCTTATTTAAAAAGCATCTGATGTAATTATGTTTTTGGTGCTTTTATACCAAAATTGTTTAATAGAAATGGCAACGAAAACCATCAAGCCATGTTTATGTTGAGTGACCACATCCCCTATTTATATATCACTGTTGTGAATAAGGTAGATTTTTCCAAAGGAGCCTTCTGAGCGTCTTGGACTCAATAATAACATGTTTTAGACCAAACACAATGATTTTAAGTTCTTTAATGTATTTTAATCTGTTTATTAAATACAATGGCATGCTAGCTGATATTAATTACAAGGATTTTCTATGGAAGAGAAGCTAATACTGTAGAAAAACTGTCTACTACCTATAAATCCTTTTGGCTTGATCAACTAAGAGCCATACATAAATGAAAGGTATAAGTAATTTTAATTGCAAGATTTGTTGACTCTGACTCCTTGAAATTTTGCAAAAACTGCTGGAAGACTGATTGAATTCCAACGCATCACATAAAGAATGACTGGACTTTGTTTATCGTCTAGATGTAATTTGCTAGTTGAAGGGAAGTCAACAGGCCACATGTGAACAACATCAGCAGGGAATTAAATGCAAATGTGGCTGTGTTGGGGCTTCCTGTTGGTTCTGAACCAAAGACAGTTGATCCGCCACCAGGATTTAGCATGTCTGGTGGAGTTGGGGTCATCACTGGAGTTGGTGGACTCGGTGGGCTGACAAATGTTGGTGTTGGTGGTGGTTGATTAGTGCTGCATTGATAAGATAATATATTAGGATGTATAGGATTGCATCTTCATTAATATAGGGTGAAAAAGAGATATAGGTGCTGCAAATTCTCACCTTGTTGACTTGGATGATGCGTATTTGCAACTCCCACTACCTGCCATGGAGTTAGATGTCATTTTCTATTTTTAAGGTAGAGAAGCACACGTAACAGACATAGAGCAAAGTAGGAATTGTTTACAGACGCAGTCTAATCCCCTTAAAAAACAATGAAATAAATGAAGCCCACAATCCTTAGAGTCATAATATGAGGAAAGTAAGCTCAGCTGAAATTTTGAGGACATTCATCTGTTGCTGAGAAAGGTGTTCAACAGACAGCAGCTGGACCTTCATCAATTACTTAAAGAAAAACATTACCATAGCTTGTTGGTACAAAAACATTACTATATTTGGTTTTTTGGAAGGGGATTTATTCCTGTTTATAAAATAAAATAATTTTTTTTATAAAATGACATCACTTGATGCCTTGTCGCTTGCTCCACAGGTGAAAGTATGAGTTCCTGGCCTCGTAAGTTATGGGTAAGGAGATATTGTACTTCAAAAAATCTTGGATATAGGTATGTAAAGATATATGGTTAAAATTTTAAAGCTAGAAACAAGGGAGGTGGGGTGATCCAACTAGAAATTATTGGGTTATATAGTACCTCAACTGCCTCTCGTGTTATAGAAAATTTGCATAAGAATCTGCATTTTATATGAAAGAAGAATAGTGACTTGAGCTATCCAAGATGTACTCAAAATTCCCAACAGTTCTTGAGATAATATTGGATGCATGAGGGTATGTATTGGATACTTGCTCTGTGCCTGACATGACGTGTTACCCTTGCCATGTAGCCTCGGATGCAAAAATTTGTTCATCCATTTTAAGACATATAAAACATTTTAAATATCATGGTCACAACCAAGAAAATGATCACAAGAAGATAATCATGCTTTTAAGTTGGATGAAATTCTTACTTGGATCGTTGCTTGTAAGAGATGCTGTTCCTCCAAATACACAGCTGGTAGGTGCTGGATTCTTCTGGTAGTAGTCATTGAATGCATAAGAAGCATGATCGTGGAGAGTGTTCGGATTATAACAGCTTGCTCCTGGTAGTATTGCTGAGCAGTCTGCACCTCCAAACCCACAAGCATAGTCAAGAGCAACCTGTAGAGCAGTGTCTGAAGCTCCCTGGTTAGCAACACACCATTGACCACCTGATGATGTAGTAGTCGGGGTTGGGGTTGTGGGTGTTGTAGTTGGGGTTGTGGGTGTTGTGGTTGGGGTGGTTGGGGTTGTTGGGTTTGGCCCTGATGTGTCAGGTGTTTGAGGAATGTTAGGGTTTCCCATATATGGATTTCCTGTGTCAGGTGTTTGAGGAATGTTAGGGTTTCCCATATATGGATTTCCTGTGCCAGGAGTTGTGGGATTGACAATAGGAACATCATCTAATTGAGTACCCAATTCCGATGATGAGAAGATTTCCTGTTTTTTGCCATTTATTAATATTTTGGTTGTTCCTAGACCTGGAAAAAGAAATGGAAAGTTAACTCTTTAGTAGGACAAATGAGAATAACTTTCTAAAGCTACCATCAATTTATGCAAATTGCACCTAATCAAGTTCGTTACAGTTCCTAGAAGTGTGCATGCATGACTACGATATCTTAGAACTGGAAACTATCATCATTTGTAGACAGAATTAATCAATCGAAAATATGATCGAAGTTTATCATATTTTTTATTGATAAATTGTCTACAAATTTTTATGGCTCTTGATATAATGGCAAGAGTTACATATCTTCTCAATCCAAAGTTGGCGTTGTTATGGAAAAAATGGTACCTGGACCAAAGAAAAGACATAAGGAGAATAACACGAGGTGCCAGCTTCTAGCATTCATTGCTGCAGGTCGCGGCTTATGCTTGGATTACAGGTGTTTCCTTAAGATTTATTAAACAAGGGCAGCTCCTTGTCTGTTCCTGTGAAGAGGAATTCCATTACTAAAACTTTTTATATTTTTATATTTTTATATATAATGAAATCCTGAAGAATCATAGCTTTCTTGGATCAAAGAGAGAAGGAAGAATATAGGCAAACTTGAGAAATGAGCCATGGGATAGTTGAAATAAGCAAGCAAGAGAAGGTGCAAACTGAGGGAAACAAAGGGTGCATGGCAAAGGAAAAAGGTGAAAGGGTGATCTGATGCTTGAGAGATGCAATGCCAATATATATAATTAATGTGACGGTGATGTCTCTGCAACGTCCTTTCTCTTTTGTGCCACTCTTTTCTACTGTTTTATGGGACTGAACCAAAAAGTAAAGCCTGAGCAACGGGTTTGCCTTTTGGGTTTGTAATGAAGAATGTTGCTCCCTTCTATTGTTTTTATCTTCCACCTCTTAACTAAGAGTCATTTTCTATTCCCTGAATGAATAAGTAGTTCCTCTGGAATGTTTTTGAAGTACGATTCCTTTCCCAAGAAACTCAAGTTATGCTACTGCTGCCTTGTCTAACGGGAACTTGCTTAAGCAACCTTGTCTCAAATCTAAGTTGTCTATTGTAACAAAAAAAGTGTATATTCCAGAATTTAAGGTTATGTCCTAAAAAACATTTTTTACTAGTTTTAAATTTTTTTAATAACCCAAAAAATTGTTTAACTATTGGATAAACAAATCTTTTTAGTAGTTTTTAACATTTTTTGAAACTCTAATTGAACTTGAAGTAATACTTTTTAAAATATTAACTTTTAACTTTTTATTATTTTTTACTTTTTTATTCTCAATATATTTATCAAATTTATTAATTATTTTTATAAATAAATTATAATTTTATTATTTTTTATCATTTTATACTTTTAACTAGTTTAACAACTATGTGTATATAAAAAAAAGGTTATTTCAATGACAGACTTTTGAGTTAATTTTGTCAATATAGTTTAAGTAACTTAAAATATTTCTGTTATAAATAATGGGGAAAAGGAAAGGAACACTTAGAAGAAAAAAAGATATTCTTGAAAAAAATAAGAAATTCCAAATGCAATCGGAAGCCGAAAAGATTCTCAATATTACATTAAGGGCATATCAAAGTCCCAACATATATACATTATTAATAACTCACTTTTAAATTTTATTTCTTTATCGGTATTTTTTTTAATTCTTTAATCATGTGATATTCACCTGATTAAGCAGCAGTCATTTTCGTTTCATAAGTTTGCGACTAGGGATGAATTTAGAGGGGGACTCGAGGCCATCTATATATATAAGTTAATTAATATAAGATTAATTTTGTATGTTGTTATTATAATAAGAATTAATGTTAATTAGTATAGAATTGAATAAAATAACTTGTATTTATTGTTTTATTGTAATGATTAAAGTGATTAATTAGCATGATTATCAAATTCGAGATTTAAATCATAGAATAGTCCGATTCTAAATTTTACTTAGTCTCCATGAGTTAAATCGCGAACAGGTAAACTTGGAGTAGAATCAATAAACTTAGAGTAGAAGCTATTTGGGCCAGATCCATAATCGATTTGCTTCTTGCATCCCTTTATTGCTTACGATACACCTTCTGGACATTTTTTATTTATTAAAAATTGGACTTTTGTTTTAATTTAAGTATTTGCTATTTACACTTTTTTTTAGTAATACACTTCACTTGTGTTATCAACTTTAATACTTTAATTGTTATTTTGAATTTTTTAGTATACTTATATTGCACTCACTTAATTTGACAAAATTAGTTATGTCATTATTTCATATTTATATATAGGTAATTTATTTATTTTTTTTGTAAATAAACTCTTACAATTCTACAATTCGATTCTACGAGTCGAGTTTAGTAGGCCTCCACGAATTTACTTAGAATCACGATTCTGACAACTTTGATAACTAGCATAAAATTGTGTAAAACTAATTATGTGTTTGTTGTTATTATAATAAAAATAATTAAGGTTCACCATTTCATGTAAAAATTAGTTTCAAATTTCTGTAAAATTAGTAATTATTTTAAAAAAATTATTAAAAGTTATAGATTTAAATAATTATAAAGGAAGAAAAAAAAATTCATCCTCCTTTATAAGGTGATATTCCCGTAAAGAAGAGAGTTTCCACCGATGTTTTATTGGTCACTTTAGAATTTTGTCCCATTGATGTTTTGTCTTGTGTAACGTGATGTACTTGATATAGTTTTGTATGCTTGTAGTTTTTTTTCCTTTTCTTCATTAATAAAAAAATAACATATTATAAAGTTACATTTTATATTTTTTGACTTATGTGTATTTATAATGGTATAAGACCTTTGCAGCATTTACAAATTATGTGTAAACCATTAAATATAGGCCTAAATATCTTTTTGGTCCTTATAATTTAATGATTTTTTTTGTTATTGCAATAACAGTTTTTATTCATTGTAAATTATATTTTTTTTAAAATTACACTTCTATTTCTCTTTTTTTTTAACACTTAATTGTTTAACTCACATTACATATAGACTTTCTCCCTTCTAAACACTGTTTAATAATTTAACAGAAATAGTAGTTAGATGTTGGTCACATAACTTTCATCTTCTTTCTCAAAATCCCATCACTTTTTCAACAATCCATTCTCTTCTTTAACAACCATCTTCACTTGTTACTACCACTTCCTCCTCCTCCTCCCTCTCCAATGTCAGTCACTTCCGTCGGAGTAACCACCACCACCATAGCCATTGTCTCTTCTGTAGCTGCTGTCGCCATCGCCATATCCACTTCTTCGTCTCCCTTCGTAGCTTCCGTCACCATCATCATTGCGATCTGAAATGAAAAAAAAATGCAAAACATGAAAATGAAATAAAGAAACTTTTTAATAATGGATGAAATGATGAAAAATAGATGGTTTTGTGTGAGAAAAGAGAAGAAGGGATAAAAGTAATGCATCAAAAGGAAGAGATAATTTCTGCTCACATATTTCAATTTACAATAAAGTATAAAATAAAAAAAGTAGGGATATAGGATATAATTTAATAAAAAATACAAAGAGTGGGAATGTTACTCAAATATAAATTCTTTTTTTTTTTTTGGCTGCCGAAGATAGTGTTTTATATTTAGAGGAATTTCACTATTTTGCCTTAGTTTTATCAAGTTGAATGTTTATTTTTTTTGTCAAAAACCATAGCTTACTCTCTCTCACACACACATTATCATCCATCTTTGTGTCCAGACTTTCTTTTCTACGTGCTTTCTCCCTTCATACTCATACATACATACATACATCCATACGGAGACAAGGTATGGTAACTCAATTGTTTGCGTTGCTTCTAGCTCTTCCACTTTAAGCAATAATGGACAGTTTCATTTGCCATTTGATATTTGTATTGAATGTATTTGCATGTACGATGTAGTTGAAGGCAATGTCAGGTGTTCCTCTCTTCAACCTCGCTCCTAATCTCACCGTCTCGCCGGCATCAACTTCTTCGACTCCGCCGAAATGTATCCCGCGCCTCAGCGCGCTCGCACGTGCGGCATGAGCGAAGAGTGTCTCGGCCGTTGGATTTCACAACGAAAAATCCCCAGGGATAGCCTCGTAATTGCCACTAAGGTTCTCTTCTTCTGTCTTGTGGCTATTTATGTTGCATTGTCTCTTTTGTTTATCTCAAATTGTTCTTATTGCATGCCTAGGTTGCTGGACCTTCTGGGCAGATGACTTGGATTAGAGGTGGTCCTAAATGTTTGGATGCCGCTAATATTACTGAAGCCATTGATAATAGGTTACTTCCTCCCTTAATTCTTTCTCAATTCACATCCTACATGCAGAATTTTTTTGTATATCGTATAACCACAAAGTTAATCCAATCTTGCTTACAGTCACAATTTCAATGTCTATAAGATCGGAGAGATGGTGGACAAATAATACTAGTACAAGCTGTTTTACATCTTTTTTGCCCCATGAACACTTGTAAGAAAATAAAAAGCTGAAATTAACTTACATGCGTGACTTTCATAGAAGCTTTCTCCTTTAACATCTCCAAAAGTTGATTTTAGCTTATTGGAGAAGTTCAAATAATTTTACATTCTTATTTTCTCCCCATCCCCACCACCCACCAAAAAACAAAAGCTTTATAGAGTTTCAGCTGGACTATCGAATAAGAAAGAAAAAAAAAATTGATCAGAACAATAGTAATGGAGTTTTAGATTGTGATGGCTCATCAAAATATACACTCAAGAGAAACATTTGGGTCGGGGTGGAAGTGGGGAGGAGGGGTGCTTGTTTGGAAAAGATATAAGATAATATTCAGTTTGCATTTTATGATTCTCTTTCTAGTAATAAACTCTGAAAGCTTTTGTTATTGAATTTATGCAGTTTGTTAAGGATGCAAATGGATTATATTGATCTTTATCAAATTCATTGGCCTGATCGGTTTGTATGTTTTTGTTAGTTTAAATATTTGGACATATTTTATATTGTTTTTGAATATTACATTGTTTTCTTAATTTTGTCCCAGTGAACATGCATATATGGATCTTAACTCTTGAAATGTTACACCAATCCTTGTAGTTATGTTCCAATGTTTGGAGAAACTGAGTATGATCCAGTCCAACAATATGCTTCAATCAGTATAGATGAACAACTTGAAGCTCTCAGTGCAGCTGTGAAAGCTGGGAAGGCAAGTGGTATTGTTAAATAGTTTCAATGTCAACCTGTCACTATTGTAATTCTTGAATCATGATTCATGAGTATGAAAATGAATGCATTTTTTGCAGATCAGATATGTTGGTCTTAGTAATGAAACACCTTATGGCTTGATGAAGTTTATTCAGGTTGCTGAAAAATATGCTTCACACCTGAAGATAGTATCTCTGCAGGTTTGATCACTTACCGTTCAACTCTGGCTGTATTTTTGTTTATTTACGTCATGGAACCCTCACCCTACAATTCCATCTATGAAAGTTTATTTCTGACACTAATTTTTTTTTTCTGTTTAGTGACAGAATTCATATAGCCTGCTATGCAGAACTTTTGATTCTGCAATGGCCGAATGCTGCCATCAGCAGAGGTATTTAATATTATTGTTAGATATGAAATCATTTATGTGCCTTCACCCAGCAACTTCCTTTTAGGATGGTTCACAACATGGTATGATTGGTATGGAAGCCTCTATGGCTAAGTGGTCTAGAGTTTGATCTTTGTTGACCCTATTATTTTAGATAAAAGTTAAATTTCAGCACAAGGTAGGGTGGGCTAGTTCATTGTCCACACTTTAAGCCCAAAGGTTCCAGAGGGGGACATGTTAGATACAAAATCATTTGTGTCTTCACCCAACAACTTTAGTTTCTAGGATCAGGATGGTTGGCTCATAACAATTATTAAAATATAAGTTTGATATTACTTGATTTTGGGCTTCCTAAAAGAAGCCTATCTAAGATATTCTGAGAAGTTGTTACTTGGATTGATATGAAATGTTGCCAGTTTGGGGACATAATTGAGAGGGTACAATGGATTAAACATTAACAAGCAGATTTATACTATATAAATCAGCTTTAATACAAGCAGAGTCATAAAATTCCATTTAATTCAGATGGATGGAACATTGGAAGCTTAATGCATGAAAATTTATAACATTTACCACATTTGTTGGTCTAAATCATTCTCCTGCATTTTCTATGAAAGCCTCATTGTTTGATAATTATTTATCTTTTCAGTATTAGCTTGTTGGCCTACAGTCCCCTGGCAATGGGTATACTTTCAGGGAAATATTTTTCCCCAGGCGGTGGTCCAACAGATGCTCGTTTAAATCTGTTTAAAGGTTAATTGACATCTTTTGAGATATGTTTTGTATTATCAAGCTTTTTCACCCTTGCCCTCCTTCCCAACACTGAAGGAAGGAAAGGGGAAAATAAATGTTCCTGTTAAGTATGGGTTTATCCAACTGATACTATTGTTATTATTCATAGGGAAGTATTCAGAAGGAGAATCTAGGTACAACTTGTCCAATAAAATTATAAAGGCAGCTACCGTGGTAAGTGAATTCTCCTCAACATGTTGCAGATTGCAATGCTAATACTTTGATTAGCTTATTGGAATCTAAATGTTACATTTCCTTAGTTTCTAAAACATATTTTTGCATGTTTTGATTAGCATATATAAATTTTGCTTAATTTAAAAGTAAATGATGTGATGTGAATGAGGAAAATTGTTTTAATTTGAACTGATAGCCTTAGAACTTAAAACATGTGCAATATCTAGATGCTGATTTATCATAGGTGTGGACTGTGGACATTTAAAACTGAACCTCATGGTTAACTGTTGTTAATTAGAATCTCTTGTTCCTATTTATTTCTTCTGTTTACTGATTTTAATCTCCATATTCATATCTTTCCCCTTTTGCAGGAATACCTTAATATTGCAAAAACATATGGTCTTCATCCTGTATCTCTGGCTATAGGTTTGATAATCTTTTCCTAGATCTTCATGTGCAATCCCCCTTTATGTTGAGTGATTTGGAGTAGGGTATCTCAGTAATTTGCATGACTCCAAACGCATCAAATATTAAATCATATGGTGGATTGACCATATTGGTTGATAGTTGATACCGTTCACAATTACAAGGAGGAGTTGCTAAAATGCTATTGGCTAAAGTAGTTTGGTAGCTGCACTTGTACTGACTCTGACATTGCTTTTTTTTTTCTTTAGTCCCATGCATTTATTTTAAGTAAACTCATAGGTAATCAATAACACAGTGCGTATGTAGAACTCAATAATGGGCAATCTGTCAACTGTCAATACTGATAGAAGTTTGGTAAACGGGGACAAGTCATGCCTTCAAAGTTGTCTTTTAATGATATTGGATGCCGTACATTGGCTTCTTCTAAATAAATAAACAAGAATGTCATGTTTTTTTTCTTCCTTTTTTGTCTTCTTGTTTTAAAAGGATGTCAAAAAATGGTTTAATTTAGTAGTATCTTAGCATTGCTGGACTTAGTTATTGATGCACACGCATAATGCAATTTTATCCATCATTTGCAATTAACTCATGCTTTTTCATTTTTTTAAAGCATCCATTGACTATGTTATTGATTATGGTCCTTGAGCTTATCCATTAGAGGTTGTGGATTTGTGGGGCATTAATTTATTTTTATATTTTATCCTAATTTTCTTTGTCCTGTTCTTTTTTGTTTTGAGCAGCTTTTGTTTTGCGACACCCCCTTGTTGCTAGTGCTGTTTTTGGGGCTACCAAATCATGGCAGCTTCAGGAGGTTCTAAATGCATGCAAGATCGAGCTCGCATCTGAAGTAATTGAAGACATTAACAAGATTCATTTAAGGTTTCCAAATCCGTGCCCCTGATGAATGCAAATTATTACTTAATTGATAATAATTATGATGTGCCTGTCACAAATCCCCATTTTTCAGGGATTAAACCTTTTCCACAAGTAATAGTTTTGATTTTACGGGTGAACCATCATATGGGTTTGGCCCTGAACCGAACCTACATGCCTATGACTTCGTTTCTCAAGAAATCCGCACAGCAGAAGATCTAAATTTGAGACTTTTTACATAAAAAATATGAAGGTATTCGTGCGTGGATGGAAGCTCTTATCTCTTAGCTTTTGACTTTTCGAAAATATATTAAGTGATGAATTAATAGTTGTTGATCTTGTTTCTTTAGTACTTTTAGTTGTTCCTATACCTGTCATGTTGCATCTTTGTACTTGATACTATTTTTTTGAAAATTTAATGATTAGATTTTAAAAAAATGTAGTTAAAAATATCAAACAGGTAGTTAGGTTTGCAGTCTTTTATGATTCATGTTTTTTTCTTTTTCTTTTGATTCGTAGTTTGGTTTGCAGTCTGCTAACTAATAGCTGAATGAATTAAATACTGTTGAAATTTAAACGGTGAAATCATACACGGACACGGTTACCTCATTATCATAAAGAGGCAAACGATAGCAACAGTCATAACTCGTAATACTACAAGACTCAAAATTCGCGACCCGAAATACAGAAGGCGAAATATAAAAAGAGAGCATCGTTAAATGATGTGCTTTCGGCAAATTGTTAAGTATACGCAATAAATATAAATATTATAGTAGTGGTATCAATCATTGTATTCTTCGTGGATCAATACTCTTGTGAGTCCCACTTTTACTCCACGATTATTCAATGAACAAAGAACCAAACCTATCTTTATTTTATTTTTTTTCTTCGGAAACCTATCTTCATTTGGTTTAACAACCATATTTTCGTTGTTTTCTTAATCTTTTTTTATTATTCCAGAATAGTGCTTAGGTTACTTGAATGTATACGCTACTATGTCTCGATGCATTTGAAAATAGGAGAGAGAGAAATAAATAAAAAGCATTTCTAAGGTATGATGTATTTATTCCCCTAAATTATTTAATATGGAATTTTGTTCATATAGCTTGTGACCTAAAGGCATACATAGTATTAACAAGTGGTTGTCTAAATTTGCTCTTCTTAAGTAAGATTTTTGGATTTGAGTTTTGTGGATAAAAAACATGGTTGAGAGAGAAAAATCTCATTAAAGATGATCAGTTGAGATTTTTGACAAATATTAGTCATCGATAAAATCAATAGATAATTCGTACTAATAATATGATTATAAAAAAAAAAGGTCATCGGATGAGTGTGATTGCTTTCATTTGTGATTACCTAAAAACTAGATAATCTATTTAAAAATAAAATTAATAATTATTATCATGAAAGAAATAAAAAAAATTAAGGATAGGAGTTTTAAATATATAAAATTAGGAGGGACAAATATACATATTAATGATATTTATATGTATTCAATCAAGTGTGGATCCGAATGGATGTGTATGATTGCTTTATTTGTGGTTTAACTAATAATCTTGGATAATAATGTTCAAGTTTAAAAGTTAGTACAAGGGGCAAGAATTTTGCAAGATAAAAGTGTTTTTGAACTCTAAAGTAATGGCTAATTTTGTTTTTAAAGATTGTGGTCTTACTCAATCCAGCTATAGCTAGGTGAGAGAGAAACAAAATATTCATCTTAATCAAGGAATTGTCAATTAGGTTTTATATTTTATGTGAAATCAATCAACATGTTAATGTATTGGCTAACACATGATGGGAAGATGTCTAGGTCTACTCTTATTTTTGAAGTAGCTTCAAGTTTTATTTGTAATGCCTTGAGGTCAAATTTATCTTATATGTCTTATCCTATAATTTTTAAGGCCTCAATTGAATCATAAAAAAAACCCTTAATTACTATGGAAAATTTCATATCAGTCAAGTTTGGATTTTTTTTTTAATTTTATATTTGAATCTAAATTTTGAATTAGAGAATTAGATCAAATTGACTAGATAAATTATATATTCACTTTAGATGAGTCATTTTCTTTAACACAGATTTATATAAATTAGAATGATATAATATATGCAGAAATATAAAAAGTATCTTTTATTCTTTTATAGAAAGCAATCTTACCAAGTTAGGTAAAATCGTTACGCATATTAATACAGAATAGGTTAAAAAAGTGAAAATCAAAAGATGGATATTTGCTCTATTATTAATATAGATATTGACAAATTAAATAGAAAATAATACAAATAGT
>PYAF01000779.1:372609-404412 GCA_007407185.1 Glycine tomentella
AAAAGATGGATATTTGCTCTATTATTCATATAGATATTGACAAATTAAATAGAAAATAATACAAATAGTTTTAATAATATTCCGTAAAAAAATATATAATAGGTAAAGGAAAAATGTTTTTTTTAAATAAAATATATCCCTTTATTTAGTATTATTTATTGTTTTAATTAATTCTTAATTATTAGCATTATTAGTACTAGTTGAAAATGATACTATTTGTATTTTTTTAAAATTAAAGTAATTGAAAAATATTTTTTTAAAGAAAGTAGTTATATTTTGAAGGTGTGTGAAAGAAATAAAAATAATTATACATATTGAAAAATAATTTAAGAATAAAATTATGTATATCAAAAGAGATAATTATTTTTATTAATAGTTATAAATAGATTTTAAAAATTGTGAAAAAAGGCATAGATTCTATATCGATTATAATGCTCATACAAACTATAATCCGATTAATTATATTTTGTTCCGAATAAATACTGTTATCACTCCTCTAAAATTACGTTTGGAAATGTAAAAAGAAAATACGCACACGCATAAATTAATCATTGTTAACCTTCAGAAAAAAATAATCATTGTTAAAAACACTAAAGAAGAAACAAATCCCTTATTAACGAAGATTTTCACAAATTGATTAATGTTATTATTTCCAGAAAAGAGAAAAAGGAAAAAACTTCCGAATTGAGAAAAGGAGGGTTTTGTTCCGTTTCGTCCTCTTTCCGTTCGGGTGCAAATCAACGACACAAGAGAGATATATATATATATATATATATATATAGAGAGAGAGAGAGAGAGAGAGAGAGAGAGAGAGAGAGAGAACCAGCGCGGAAAGATATTTTAAACGCGGCGGAACCCTAGCGAGGCGAGCGGCGGCGGGGGCGGCGGAGGCAGATCGGAGCGCGAGCGAGGAGGATGAGCGGCAACGGCGGGGGAGGCCAGAAGGCAGGGATTCCTCCGGCGAGTCGGAAGATGGTTCAGAGCCTGAGGGAGATAGTGAGCAACATCCCGGAACACGAGATCTACGCCACTCTCAAAGACTGTAACATGGACCCTAACGAAGCCGTTAGTCGCCTACTCTCCCAAGGTAGTATATCACTGCACTGCACTAGGGTTTTTCAATTTCTATCACAATCACTCTTTCCCTTTCCTTCGCACGTGCATAATCTTATGTAAGCTCGTTTCTCGTTGCGTAGATCCTTTTCACGAGGTGAAGAGCAAACGTGAGAAGAAAAAAGAGGTGCGTTTTAGTTGCCTTGAATTCGTTTTGGTTTTGTTTTCTAGATGCTTGTTATGAAGAGTTAGACTTTTGTTTATGTATTTGCTTGTGATGCTCACTGACGATATTTTTTGCTTTTTTTATTCTTCAGGGTAAGGACACAACCGATACCAGGTCTCGTGGAATAAGCAATACATCTAGTCGTGGTGGCGGCGGTGCTAGGGTTGGCGCTGACCGTTGTGTTGGGCGTGGAGGTAAGCGGATGCTGATTGCTATTTTTGAATAATGTTTGGATTAATTAATATGCTCTTAGCCTAATACTTCATCTAGCAGTATTTCTTGTGTCTCTATTGTTGTTGTTGTTGTTGTTGCTTTTATTATTATTGTTTCTGTTGTGTCATCATCACCATCATTTGTCACCTATGTTTGGAGGTCAGATTCTGGTCTCCTGCAGGGAAAACCTGTATTCAAAAAGGAAAACGGAACACCTGCTTATGGAGGTTATACTGCTCCTGCATCTAGCTCATTGGACAATAGTGTAACCAGGCAACTACCATCCTACAGGTATATTTCCTTCAATAATTTTGTGCACTACTGGAGTAAAAGTAAAGGAATTCTTTTGGTTATGATAAACACCAGTTTTGTAGTTATTGGTCCTCCAATAACATCAAATTATCTTTCAAAGTGGCATATTTGTCATCAAATTGATTTTTGGAGGACGACTCTGATGGCATTAGTTATCATTTAAGGATCAATATGATGTGGCATACATGTTGAGTGTGCCAAGGTTAGTGATTAGTTGTTTACTCATTTGTCTTTATTTTTTATTTTTAAATTAAAGTTTGCCTGTAAATGCTTGGATACTGAGCACACTTTTTATTATGTAAGATAAGATGGAGAGCCTCATGAATGTTCAAAACTTTTGCAGTGATTCTGTCCGTGTCTGTGATGGACTATCTTCATCACAACATGGTGGATTGCAATCTCCATGGGTGGCGAACCCAGGTCAAGTATCAATGGCTGACATTGTCAGGATGGGTAGGCCACAGGCCAATGCATCCATGCCTATCTCTTCTCTCCACAGTGGTAGCCATCAGAATGTTTTTGCACTCCCATCAGCTTCACAAAACAATTTGCATTCATTGCAAGGTCATGCTTCCAAGGTGTCAGAGATCAATAATGACCATGGCTTTGCTATTGACTCCAATGTTGAACAGACTGATGAATGGCCATCGATTGAGCATCAACCAGCTGTTTCTGTATCCTCGGTTGTAGATGGTCATCCAACGTCAGAGTACCATACAAACTCATCTAACTCTGGTGAAGCTAATCAGCAGCTGAAGACCCATGTAAATGAATTTGTAGCTGAAGATGATTCTGGTGAGAATCTCGACAATGTTGGATCTGCTTCTATATCTGCTAAAAGTATATCTGAAGAGAATCCCGAAAGTACATCTGTTTTTGATGGTAGCTTGTACAAGGACATAAATTCCTACCAACCTCATCGGCATCCTTTTGAAAATAGTGAAGGTGACTAGGATGTTTATCAATTTGCTCGTCATGTATCTTTATTTATATTGAGCATATATGTTTTACATGAAATTTGTTAAGACCTAGTGTGGATAAACTTCTTGGTAATCACTTGTAGAAAAAGAATTTGGGAGGTAAATTAAATCAAACTTCTCCCTTAAGTTATAA
Organism: Glycine tomentella; assembly: GCA_007407185.1. NCBI lineage: Eukaryota > Viridiplantae > Streptophyta > Magnoliopsida > Fabales > Fabaceae > Glycine > Glycine tomentella. The sequence continues at coordinate 375,527 of PYAF01000779.1, forward strand.
GTAAATTATGCACCTTAGCTTGGAGAAGTGAAGTTGGCTCAAATAGCTTCTAAACAATGTGAGGTGCATAAGTTGTTTTTAACTTGTGAAAGAAGTTTGATTTATTTTACATTTTATTTTCTTCACCTATAAGTGCTTATTGAGAAGTTTATACAAATAGGGTTGTAATTCAGACGGAAAAAGAGGGATGGAACCAGCACTTCTATATAAAATTGCTTTGAAATTCCTCACTTTTCACGTTGTTATCTCTTTTGTCCACATATTGCTAGATTTGGTCTGAATTATTGAAGTCATAAAAATAGCACAATGAAAGAATATTGCAATATCCTTCTGACAAGTCAATCAATGTGTTCATCATTGTTGTTGTTGTTATTGTTATTTTGTTGTTGTTATCCTTCTTCTTCTTCTTCTTCTTCTTTTTGTTTTATTTCTTTCTCATCCTTTTGACACGTGAATGGTTTAAAAGGAGTTATTATATTACTAATATAGTTATGTGCCCTGATCTTAATTGTTTAGAGAGAGTTATTATACTACAATTATTTGAAGTTCATGATTATATCAAACATTTGCCTACTTGTAAGTCCTAATTTCGTAACATCTTTCTTTCAGCTGAAGATTGTTTTTCATCAGTGGCTGCAAACTTAGAGCAGCTAAATTTACACTCAAATGATCAGGGGACAGAACCAGAGGAGGAAAATTCTTCTGTAGTAATTCCAAATCATTTACAACTCCATTCCGCTGAATGCTTAAATCTGAGCTTTGGAAGTTTTGGATCTGCAAATGATGCTTCCCTTTCTGGATCTGGTCCGTATGCATCTAGGCCCTTGAAAAGTAACTTGGAGGATACATCTGGAGCAAACGATGTTTCAACAATTGGGTCCTCAGATGTTAGGCATGTGCTTAGACATCAGCATACTTTGCTGCAATATTCTGGTCATTCCTTGTTTACTTATGTATGTTTTTTTTTTCTTGCAGAAATCCTGACTATCATGGCGATGAGCATCTTACTACTACCTCAGATGGGAATTTAGCTCACATAACTGGTGTGGATGCTGGGACTTATGAGCATGCCTCCATTTCACAATCAGAGGCTTTAAAATCTGAACCCCCTGAAACTGCTCAGGAAAATCAATATTCATTTCCTTCTTCTTCACACGAGTTTACTTACGAAAATGCCCAACAACCAGATGTTACATACCCTCATTCACAGACAAGCTCACAGATACAGAACCCGTCTCCCTTCTCTAGTGTAATGGTAATGCATAGAATTCTTATATTTTACGACTTGCAATATTCAGCATATTTCAAGTCTGGATCTTATTTTGGGTGTTCAGTTAATTAGAGTTGGTTCTAAAATAATTTGAGATCTTGTGGTGTTAAAACTAGGGGATGATCAGGGCTGTGCTGCTATTCATTTGTTTGAGAATAAATCAAAGCTTATTCTCTCCAAACAAAAGATCTTGTGGTAGAGTACTGGTTTACTGTAATAAGTATTTTTGAATGGCCATTTTTAAGTATATTTTATGATTGACTTGGAAATTGGGCATAGAAATGCCCCATTTGGAAATTTAATTCATATTGCTGGGGTGGTGTATGATTTCTATTACAGGTATTGAGCTGAGTGTGAATTTCAATGCTCAGTTGATTTACTAAACAAATTTGTATGACAACTTATTACTACAGTAACTTGTACTTTTTTTCAGAAAACTATAATATGGTGCAGGACCATTTATTGCTTTACTATAGTAATAAGCCATATATTATTGTAATTTCTTTTATCTTCTGATATTAATATCATGTCGGTATTCTGCTATTTGCACCAAACTTATAGTATTATGTTTTAGCAGGCTTATACAAATTCTTTGCCCAGTGCACTGTTGGCTTCAACTGTTCAAACAGCAAGGGAGGATATCCCATACTCACCCTTCCCTGCAGCACAATCAATGCCTGCAAAATATAGCAACATTGCGTCTTCAATTGGTGGTCCCACTATAACCATGTCAGAGGTGAACTTCTGTTCTAGCTTATTTTAGTTTTTCTCTGTACAAGCTTTTGATACAGGTTGAATCATAAATAAATCTAGGATTACAGCTTACAGAGAGTTCAATTGTTCTTAGTCAAAGAGAAAGTGTAATGGAATTTGCATGTACATTATGTTTGGGGGCTGTAGTTATGTACCCAATATTCTGGTTAATAGTAAGCACGAAGGAAATGTTGGTGCTATTGTATGTAAGTGTATTGCATACCAACTGTCCAGTTGACTTTCATGTATCAGTTAAAGATCTGATGACTTACATTAAGAGCATCACAAATCACTTATGTCAAAAAGACATTTTGCATGTTTTGGTTTGAGTTACTTGAGTGATTACTGATTAGTGTCTTCACATGAGCTGATATTTTGCCAATCACTGTTTTCTACATATGAACTTACGAAGTTTATATTAATTACTTAATTAGCAACATAAGAGGATATATTGGATGAGACAAGGCATTTGGATTTTTATGCCTTTTGAGGTTGGCATGAGGGTGTTGGATATTAGAAAACAGAGGGTAGTCTAAAAACACAAATATGGATCCTATTGTGATGAGTATCAGTATTGAATATGGATTTGATACAAGTATCAGTGCATTACATGTGTGTGAAAGAGAAAACAGGATTTATCGTATTTTATCTAAAAAAATATCAGGTCATAGGTGCAATTTATGTTGGCATAGTGGAATGTTTACTACTTACGTGAGGCAAGGTGCAGGGTTTGAAACCCATTTAGGCTTTCACCTATTGGGATAAGGCTTTGTTGTTATTGTAATCTTATATTGTGTCTTGATTTTGTTGTTTTTTATTTAGAGAGAACATGGGTATTCGGTATCTTTAGTTTTATTTGTCAACTTGTAGGCTCTAAGGGCAAATAACATTTCAACACCTCAACCTAATCCACAAGCTCTGCCTGGTGCCAATGTTGCCACTGGACCTGCACTTCCTCAACACCTTGCTGTGCATCCCTATTCACAGCCTACTCTTCCACTGGGACATTTTGCTAATATGATTGGCTATCAATTCTTGCCTCAGAGCTATACCTACATGCCATCAGCATTTCAGCAGGCTTTTCCTGGAAATAGCACATACCACCAATCTCTGGCAGCCATGCTTCCACAATATAAAAATAGCATTTCTGTCAGTAGCTTACCTCAGTCTGCTGCTGTTGCATCTGGATATGGTTTTGGAAGTTCCACGAGCATTCCCGGAGGAAATTACCCATTGAATCCACCTGCTGCGCCTACTAGTACAACCATTGGATATGATGATGTTATAAACTCTCACTACAAGGACAACAATCATATGATTTCACTACAGCAGGTAGAAAGATCTTCATTTTAATGCACATTTAACTGTTCTCTCTTGGTAGTCAAGCCAATTTGGTTTCAACAGTGCAACCTTTACAATATGGAGTTATTTGTTAATTTTTATATTTATGCTTGCGAAAAGCCATGATCCTTTTTAAATGCATGTAAACAACAGGTTTAAGATATGTCCCATGTGTTTCATTTTGTTGTCAACAAATTACTAACATTTTTGTTGTTGTGAGGGAATGGGGTGGACTGATTTTGTGTTTTCCTGTCAGAATGAGAATCCTCCCATGTGGGTTCATGGACCTAGCTCTCGAACAATGTCTGCCATTCCTGCCAACACGTATTACAGCTTGCAGGAACAGAATCAACAACCAGGGGGGTTTCGGCAAAGCCAGCAGCCCTCACAACAACATTTTGGATCCGTTGGATACCCTAATTTCTACCATTCTCAGACTGGGATTTCTCTGGAACATCAGCAGCAGAATCCTAGGGAAGCATCCCTTACTGGCTCTCAAACCCAACCACCTAAGCAGTCCCCACAAATATGGCAAAACAGCTACTAATCTTATTCACCTCACGGGTTTTTAAGGGTCTTGATGTGAGTTTGAAAGTGACCGGTCACAGGAGGCATTTCCTTCCGCGGTCTAATAATTAAATGTACCATTGTTTGGTCCCAAGAGACCATATATGGCCGCAGCTGCCCTGTGCGAAGTTGTATTCTATATAATTATAATTATGCTCGTGATGTTTAACTTAGGTATTTAAGTGTGTGTTAATTTGGTGTACAACGCACAGTACCCTTTTTTTCAACATTCTTCTCATCTGGTTATAGTGGAAAGTTTCTTCGATGCTACCTCAGATTTTACTCCTTTCATTCCTGCCCCCTTCTTTTATATGCACTGTCTGCCGTCTACCTGAGAGTCACATTGTATTATTGTCTTTGTTCCTTTTAAACTGACTTTAACTTTTTAAGGTTTGGGGGGCGGTGACAAGAATTTTAAAAATATAACTAGTGTTTTTACTTTTATTAAAATTATCTAATTTTGTATTATGTACTATTTTTTAATGATTATTGTCTTTTATTATTTATTTTTTCTCTTTAACTTCATGATTTGTAAATTGAAATTTGAGTGTATGAAATGATATGATTAATAAAATAGTTTAAGTTTTTAGAATGACATTCCAGTAGTGCTAGTATTTTTATTTATTTTTTACTATAGATGGTGCTGCTTCATATGACATTAGTGTGGAGCATTAACTAACATTACTAATCTGTAATAGGTTGGAGAATTTGGTTGGTCGTCTCTTAGTGAAATGTTTTAATCATATTTTTTAATTTTTTTTCATTCACAAAGTTGATTGTCTAAATGCATAAAACAAAAGGTGTCTTGCTGCAGAAAGAAAAACTTCTCTCTCCAAATTCTCAATTAGTGCTTCGTTGTTTTTGTTAAGTTATATTATTTGAAAAAGGAGATGATTTTGTTTAAAAAGAAGTATAGACATTGTATTGCGATTTGACCGAGTCTCCAGGACCACCACCACCCTCCACCAGTCCATCCTAAACATAGTAGAGCAAAACAAAAAAAAAAAAAAAAAAAAAAAAAAAAAAAAAAAAAAAAAAAAACAAAAAGCATCACAAAAATGGAAGCTAACAATTCATAGCTGTTCTGTTTTTGTGAACTCTCACCATCACAAAAAAAAAAAAAAATGAGCGTCTCATTATTATTATTATTATTATTATTATTATCATTCTATTCCACTCGCGACCTTCATTTTTCTCTTTTGCCTTCTGGGAGTTAATTCAGGAGGTGGTGGTGGTGGCGGCAGCGACAGCGATGGCGCAAGGCATGGCGAGTAACCGCAACCGGAGCCCTTGCGCGCAAGAAGCGCGCAAGGTGATGGTGGTGGCGGACCCGACGCGGGAATCGGCGGGCGCGTTGCAGTACACGCTTGCGCATGCGGTGATCGAGCAGGACGAGCTGATTCTGCTGCACGTTGAGAACCCTAGCTCGTGGCGCAACACCATATCGACGTTCCTGAAGATGCCTTCGCTGGGAAGCAGCACCACTGCGTCGCTGGACCGAGGAGGAGGGGGAGCAGCCGCGGCGCCGGACGGAGAAGGGTTGGATTTTCTGGAGGAGATGAAGCATGCATGCAGCGTTTCTCAGCCGAAAATGAAGGTGCATGTGGTGAAGGTGGAGATGGATGGAAGAGACAAGGCTAGCATTGTTCTCTCGCAGAGCAAAACGCATGGCGTTGACGTCGTAGTTATAGGCCAGAAGCGCAATATTACTTCGGCCTTATTAGGGTTAGTACATTTATTTATATACTTCAAACTACGTACCATTTAACACTTTCCCTTGGAATTATTCCTTTCTTATCAACTTGTCTCTGTTTATTAGTTGTTAATTTTTGTTAAAATGTCAAGAAATTCGAACCTCCTCTCCTCCTTTCCATTATTAATCTTCAGGATATAGGAAAAAATTACTTATACGTCTATTCTCTCTTTTATCTTACTTTCACTTTTATCTCCCTCTTTCCTTGGGACTTGAACCCTTAAGCATGTTTTTATTTATCACACAACCAACCTTGTATCTTCTTAAACCCTTAAGCATGTGATTAGGGATTGGAATCCTAACTGATGTGTAATGAATAAATAACTGTTGGAAGAGGACAACTAACCTATAAGTGCCAACAGATTTCCAGAGGAGTTTAAAAATCCCAATGATCAATCGAAATACTCTTTTGCAATCATATGCGTTGAAGAAAACAATTAACCTATCACAATTATCACTCTTCCTCTCTATCTTTTTTTCTTTTCTCTTTATCTCTATTTTCCATCTCAATCCACCCTAAAAAGGGCCGGATGAATATTAGAACTTTATGATATATAATCAAATGTTATTAATTTTGTCTCGTAAATTAAAATTTAATTAAAGATGTGTCATGTAAAAATTATTTGGGACCATAAACAAGTAGTGTTCCTGGATACTTAATAATTTATGATGTTCATCGGTTAAACTTTGCATATGGTATTGTTGCTTGTGTGTGAGATGTACTTTCTGTATTTTCTTAAATTCTTGTCTCAAGGAAGAGAAAGACAGATTCAAGTATCATTTCTCGCATAGATGTTCCTCAGTTTAACTTTGAATGATTATTGACTTTTGTAATAATTTTTTTAAAAAAATCTGTTTAATCTGTTATATTGATACAATAGTAAATTAGTTAATTAATTTTCTCTCCCCTTCCCCTCTACTTCCTTTCATGGTAAAAAGTTGATAGAATCAATTTCACGTTTGGTTCATGAGTGCATTAAAAAACTTGTAAAAAGGAATTTATATGTGTGCATTATGTAGTTAGAATGCTGGTGTAGAAGTTAATTTTATGTTGCTAATGATCTTATTTTGTGTGTGAAATTTGAATGCACGGCAACAGATATAAGCGACCTGCAGGTGGATCTATGAAAGGGGTGAAAGCGATAGACACTGCTGAGTATTTGATTCAAAACAGCTCGTGCACCTGTGTTAGTGTACAGAGAAAAGGCCAAAATGGAGGCTTTGTTCTCAACTCCAAAACCCACAGAAATTTCTGGCTCTTAGCGTAAAAAGCTTCACACCCCCATGGCCATGCATGGTAGACATTTTTAATCACGACTTGAACATATCAATTTCGCGGGGGATAGATTTAGGAAAAACTTTTAAATAGGCATCATATCATATATTATTAAATTATCCATTAGGCACTCCATCAAATCATTATAACTCCCAGAAACTTATATGGGTCACATAATAATGATTTGAGTGCTTATGTGTCTATGTAAAAGTTATTCTAGATGTAGTGAAATTGGTAAGATTTCCCTGTAACTTCGTTTCTTTGCAAATGGTGAGAAACCCATGGATGTCATCCCAGGGCTTAGCATGCATAGGGACTTGTATCTTGAAAGTGTGACAATTTTTTTGAGATTACCTAAAAACACTAATCTGCATCTTAAAGAAGAAAATTTTCTGCTTTTCTCAATGTTTCCAAGGAAAAAATTCTGCTAACAAGTGTCTTATATAAAAATGTTAGTTAAAGAATTAATCAATAGATAGATTAAAAATCACAGTATGTTGCAATGGTAAATGGTAATATTAAAAGTTAAATTTTTATAAACTTTTCCCTTTGGATTAGCAAGTGTTCTTAACTTAGTCAGCATCAGCAATCTCTTATTTATAAAAGGACATACACATAATAATGGAACAATACTCTCATTCTCAGATTCCTCCACGTATGCAAACACCCTAGCAGTAAAAAAGAAGGCAGAAGCTAATCTGAAACTCACCGGATCACAGTTCTGAAATATATGTGGACAAATTTTGTCAAAAATATTTGCCTAACCTTCCTCAGATTCTTTGCCTAATATGCAAATGGGATATAACAAGGCCCCAAAACAGAGCTTCTCTTTCTTTGTTAACATTAATAAGCAAATCTGTAAAGTCAAGCCTTCTATATAACTGCATAAAAGAACTTCATAGAAGCAGACAAAGCAAAACAATCCTTATTTCATTTGATCTCATATTTGAATAACATAACTACTGTTGCTCTGTGAGCTATGAGAAAAAAATTAATGGAAAGAAAAATTCACTTGTAACTTTGAATCTTTTATTTCAACTCTTCGGTTTTAATTTCATGTTTTAGCACACGATCCGTGGTTAGTATGCGTACTCATGTAGAGCATCTCAATATATCAGAAAAATCCACATCAAGAGACACTAAAAAGCTTAAACTACACAATTGCCTTCATAAGTTTAGTGCATACAATCTAAAGAATAAGCCTTTTGAATTCTTCAATCTTCACTACACATTATCTTCGATGCTTATCTTTAAGACTTATATATTGACGTTGCTGAAGAACAAATCATGTAATGCGACTCCTTTTCTTTCAAGGGGATCAGCTTCCTCCACATCCAAATTTCCACCAAATGAACTTATGAAGTTCTCAACATAATTGAAGACGTTATATGAAAACTCAGCTCCAAGATCATCTTCAGGAAGCAAAGCTATGGTTCCACCAACACTATGTATCACTCTATCTGTTGAGATAAGAATTTCATTTTTCAAAACACCTACAGGACGCTCCAATCTTGAAAACATTCCTATTGTGTGTAACTTACTCCAACACTCTACACCTTCGTACTTATCATAAAAAACCCACAAATCTAAGCATTGTGCCATAGTTTCAGTGTCTGAACAAATAATAACTGCAACAGAATCCTTGTACACTGCAAGTTTCTTATGCACCTCATTACAATCCTTAACCAAAGGGGGCAATTCAATCTTGCTAACAACATTGTTACGTGTGTTGAAAGAAATAATCATTTCGTTACTAAATTTGTCACTCACCTCCATAGCCACCCAAAACAAAGTTTCCTCTAATGTCACACTGTTCTCAGTCCAAAACAAGCATCCATTCACAGTTACACATTGATTATTACTATATTTAATTTCTCTCCACAACCCTCTACGTAGAGAATACTTTTCAACTCGAACAGCGCAAATTTTGGTGAAATAATCCCCAAAACATGCATTGTTTGTGTCCCTAAAGGAGTGAAGCCTTACCACTTGATAATCCCTGTCACTTGTGTTGGGATAAAAGCCTATGAGACAATGTGGTGGCACCTTGTAAGGAAGCAAAGCATTTTCTGGTTCCATGATTCTCTTGGTTTGTGTTGTGGCTGGGTTCCAAAGAAAAATGGTGGAGTTGTGGTCCAAAGAATAGTGAATGACACAAAGTAAACCGTTACACGAACACACCATCTTGAAACCCATGTCAGAGTCTGTGACTTTTGGAACATGAAGTTGTTTGATTTTTTTTCTTTTGACATCTAGCAGAAATAAGTGATGGCCGCAGATTTTGTCCTTCCAGTGAAAGCGATCGAGGATTAGAAGTGTGTCTCTTCGGGTGAAGCGAAGAAAATGGTTTGAGATGAAGGACTTGACACTGGTCAGAAAGGACTTCATTGAGAATGTCTTTGATTGTTCTTCTTGTTCTAATTAACTTGGAAGAGTTTTTCATCTCATTTAGAAGAGTTGGGTGCAAAACATGAGAAGAAACCTTTTATTTTTTTGAATTTTGAATTTTGGGTTATACTATATCAACTCTAAAGAAATTAATAATAGGCTTAATATTACTTTGAAAATTTAAATGAGCATTGAAATTGAAAGGGTAGAATGTGCAGAGACAATTTGGAATTTCGGGGCTGTCTTGGAATGTGAGTCATATTACTAGTAATTGGTGAGTTAGATTTTATTTGATGAATGAATTGATGATGGCTTGGTGGAAGTGGAACAGGTTTTTAGATTCGACCAATTGGCGAACAAAGTGAACTTAACTTATCTCTGAATGAGGGATATGATTAGGTACAGTTTTTAAGACTAAATATGGAAATTAATGATGATTGTCCACTTCAATACCAAAAATTCAAATTTTCTTTCTTAAAAATGAAATAATATTCCATATGTTTTCCTTTTCTCATGCAGCTAGCTGAGTAGGTGCGTTTTTCATCTTGTGTGCAAAATAAATGAAAAACTCTGTCTGATCACTTGACATTAAATTAGATTATATTAGTTTTAGTAAGACTAACTCAACCTAATCATAATCAAGTTTTAAATTTAGACTATTTAGTAATTAGGTTGCACATAGTTAATTTTTTATATAAAAAAACAAGATTAAAAAGAGAGCAAAGTTTCATAGTGTATCCATATTTAATTATTTATCTAATTTTAAATTTTTTAAATCATTTTCATAAAATTTAAAATAAATAAAGAATAAGAAAAAAAAATCAAGATAAAATTTTGGATGTGTTCAAGTTTGATCTGTGTCCAACATGCAAATCTAATACCTACTTGATTATATTAGGTTTAACACAATTTATCCAGATGAGAAACAGGGTTTTATGCTTCTCACACAAATGGTTTTTTGGAATATTTGTCCCGTTTTCAAAGTTCTTTTTTTTTTTTTCTAGTAAATGATAGGAATGCTCGTCCTAATTTTAGGTTCAGATAGAGCTTGTCTTATTTGTTCCATGGATTTGATATGGTTCCCCATGTGTTATGTTATCTGATCTTTTTATTATTATATTTTGCGGGCCCGCTGGTTTAGCTAGATGGTTTCCGGGAAGCCATCAGCCATTTACCAGCCTTTTTGACTTTTAAAAAAAATGAGAAACAGGGTGATTTGGATTTTTTATTATCAAATTAATAATAAGAAATTAATTATTCCCCGTTTAAATAACAAAAATCACACTGAAAGTGAAGGGGATACCTCCTCCTCCTCCTCATGTAGAAGGACCTCAATGTCAATTAAATTGAAGTAATCCTCCATCCAGAGAAAATTGAAGAAAATCACAGGACAAAGGACTAGGGAGGTAAGTCACAAACGTTTAAGAGTTATGTGCTAAGGTAACGATAAAATAGGAGCCTAGAACTATTAATTGATCAACCTACTTTGTTACTCAAACATAAATAGTAGCAGTAGTTATTTAATTAGATTATTCTACAAAAAGATTTACACATTTAAAAAAGGAAGCAATCATTTATAGCCTTCCAAAAAAATATTAGCACAACAATAATATCATATTCCGTAAAAAAAACAATAATATCATATCAAAAGTACAAATTAAATGCAAATGCATGTTTGTTTGTTTTTTTTTATCAGTGATTGCAAATGCATGCATGAATGCTGACCTTCTCCATGGAAAATATCCCTAGTATGGAGTAACAATGTAACATGATCAGGAAGTTGTATTTCGCTAACCCAGACTCAGTCATGAACCCATATTTCACCTGTCACGGATGAGCTTCAATTTTCAAATATTGCATCAAAAGGATAGATACTAGAATCAAACTCTAACACACACTTTTAAATACACTTCTTACTATTGGTTGAAACCAGTTCGATACACTTATATAGACTTAAATAATGTCAATCAATGGATAATATTTATTTCAAAGTGATCATATTATAATTATTTCAGTGTCATTATCATATTATTTTAACACAAGTAAAATAACAAATATATATATATATATAATACATATTTAACTCCATCTTATGTAGTCCTTCAACTATTTTATTTTGGGTCTAAAGACTATCCTATCACTTTGTCACTGGGTTGTGATCACCAAACGCAGCAGTTCGTCTCCTACAATCAATCTCACTTTGTTTACCCATTGTTCTCGTGAAATCTTTTGTTCCTGACTCCAAACAGTATAAATGTCAATCAGTCACCGCAAATTTTTACATAAACTAAGCAGTTCATACAAAAAATACAAAACACAATAAGAACTTGAAAGCAAGGCAATTATTTAACATTGATCATTACTTTGTAAATCCGGTAGTCTTTGAGTAACATAGACATTTGCGCTGGTTTCAAATGGTCTGAAACTCTTGCCAATAAATTGGGAAATGACAAATATGGTGATTGAGGTTTTAGTGCCCCATGCATCTCTGGATCTATACACCAAAGCCAAGAAATGATTAACCCTCCTTGATCCAAGTACTTTTACAAATTTTAAAGAGAAGTAAAAGCAACTATTCCTTTAATACACTCTTTCTAACATTTTTTTTTATAGAAATTATTCAATTTCAGTAAACAATAAAAAAATGTATTAAAAAAAGTGTGCCAGAGAACATTTTATATACCCTCAATATAATTATTATACTTGAAACTTATAATATAATTTGGATGAATGTGTGTATTCATATAAGCAGTCCATATAGTATGTCTTCTAGGTGCTGATATATCATCCACCCCAGTGTCATATTGCTTAGAACTAGGTTGGCTCTGCTTTGAGCCAGCATGAACAGCTTCCACCTTCCCTAATATCACCTTGCATAGTAGCACATGCCTAAAACCATGCTCATCTGCCACCGTACACATAGCACTGTGAATGAAATAAATAAATCCTTAGCTCTATTTTCACATAGACATAAAATTGTTTTTTTTATCGACAAATGTTAATTAGAAACTTAGAATGTTAGTTTTGTTAATAGAGGAAATCGAAATCGCAACCTTTCTCTTCTTTCCTTCTTTCTTAACCATTCAATGCATCTTATATTCCCTCTCAGCTCTATTTTCACATAGACGTAAAATTGGTATTAAAAAATAGAACTAGTTCATAGAAAATATTGTTGCACACTTGCACTTACCTATCAAGGGAAAAATTGGCAGCAAATAAGGGAATCCCAATACCATGACACTCATCATCATCATTATCATCATGGTTTTTGCATCCATGGAATCCACCAGATACAATCTCTAAGAGATCATCCAACGAGCCACCATACCAAGCATATCCCACATTAGCATCCCCTCCACATTTAATTGCCACCGCCATAGAGAAAATTTTAAACGAAACCCAACGAGCTTGCCTTGCCACACTAAAGGAAAGCATGTTCTTGTAAATGGCCATGACATCTGTGGCATGTCCCAAAAATCCCATACCCTTCAAGAAAACATTCTTAGTGGTTTCGTATTCTTCACTGTCTTCTTCAACTTTCATTAACCCCTTCCTAAGCGAATTCTCTATTGGCTGCTGCATGTTTGTTTATTTGTTTTTTCTCTCTCCCTAAAATAAGATGATTTATATGTAATTGGGCTATGTTGGTTTTGTGCACTTGTTCCTCAATATGTGTATGTGATTAGCAATGCATGAAAGCTGGTGCTGAATATTTGGCATGAACCTTGCGGACCAAGCTAAGATGTTTCCGTGATGAAATTGCTGACTGTATCAACAAACGGCTTGGTTTGTGGTGTCGTGGTCTTCCACAATAATTTTTTTGACAAGCTCTTCCACAATAAATAATGACTTGGAAAAGAAGAAAAATATCCTCTAAAATCTTTTGTTTATTGTCTTTAAAATTATATTTATAACTTCATACCATCAGTTTAATGGATCCTCTCATGTGGAATTTTTCACCATTAACTGAAAAATTAAGATTACATAAAACTAAAATTTGGGAATTTAATATTGTAACAAAAAATGTTAATAAAGTAACTTAGATTTTTTTGGAAAAAAAATACTGCAATTGTTAGAAAAAGGTATTATAAACACTGATGGCGTGTCCAAAATGAGAATTTAAATTTATAATATAAGAATGAATATGTTGATAAATGAAAATTGTGTGATTCCTTGTCACTGCTGTCAAGCGTGAGTGATTCTCAACATTGGCTTTCTTAAGGTTCAACTCAAAGCAGCGATGATAAATGAAAACAGCTTTCAACCTTCCACATCTGTGCTTCATAATGCAAATTGTGAGTTCCTTTTTCTTTTCTGTAGTCGTGAATTATTATTATTATTATTATTTATTTATTACTGCAGAAGAACCTTTTTCTTCCTAGTTCCTACTTGTGAATTACTGAATTGAGTTCTGAATCCGTTATCAAAACAAAGTTGAAGACTCCCATTAGTTTTTTTTTTTTCTTTTAATTTTGTTGACGAGTTAGCAATAGCATCCATTATGTGGACCCCTCTCTCTCTGTATTCAGGAAAAAGTTATTTCCTTTATTTTTTTTCTTAAATTTTAAAAAGCTTGTTTTAAAAATAAATCTTAATTCTCATCATAGACAATAAAAAGTCTCATGATATTTTCCTTTTCTTAAAATGATTTTATCACCATTAATAATATTGATTATATCTTTATCACATTTTTTGTGGTATTTAAATTTAAAATTTTTATAAAAAAAAACATGAACAATTTGCCAATCATATTAAATTTATCTACAAGTTAAGATAAATATAATTTTACTGGATTCTATTATTACAATAACACAGTTGAACTTGTTAATCGATGAATATTAACATAAAAGATCATCCCTAATTCCATTGATCCTATGAGATACAAGTTCACCTAAATCTAACTATTTTTGTCGCCCGTACTATGATATCTATCATAACCACGAACTATTGTTACATTAACAACAGCGATAAATTATATTGTTAGCATGTTCTGAACCCTCATGATATTGAAGATTAAATGGCATCATAATCCCATTCGCACTAATCCCATTCGCACACGTATTTAGTTCTTAATAGTATTAAAAACTACTTACTACCAACGAAACATCAAAATTTCACAAACCAAACACTGCCTCAGAAAGAAATGTACAACCATGCAGCCAGCCAATGCATGACCAAAAATGTTTGCCTAAAAATTGTTGGAATATAAAATGCTAAGATGTAAATATAATAAAGCTACTTTCAGAAAAATAATTAGAACAGTTTTCCTTCAAGAACAAGGACATTGAAGATAAAATGCAGATACCCTCCTCAAATGCACACCAGCACAACCTGCAAAACCCTCCCCCCTTTTGTAAGCACTGGAGAGTAGATGACTCCTAGTTTCAGTTATACTCTAATCCTCATTTTGACTTTCATCCTTGATAAGCTTGATCATGTCATCGATTCGAAGGATAGTAATGGCAGCTTCAGTTGCAAACTGGGTAAAAAAAAAAAAACTTATAGCTCACGCAGCTGTGTAAGGAAGCTGTATATTGAAGTCAACAACTGTTGATATTTAACTAAATACGTACCTGAATAATTTTTACTTTGCTCATTGCAGGCTCAATGACTCCAGCCTCCAAGTTGTTTCTGATTTTCCCTTCCGAAAGGTCCAAACCCATACTGGGGAAAAAATAACAAAACAGTAACAATATTTAGCGAAATAGAAAAGAATGCCAAAGCTTATCAAGCATCATTTCATATGTATTCTCCATTGTTACTTTCTCTAGTATCCATTAACGTATTCACATGTTGTAATAATACTTGAACCTGCATATTATGGGCAAATGCACAAACTTGTTTTACCTGTCCAAGTCCTATAACCAAATTCAATATATCCTGTTCTATATATCTCCTTGCACACAACGCCCAAATAACCAAAAATATGGCACAGGATATTGCAAAATCATGTCAATAGCTGCTTCATGGCAAATGGTTACGAAGTGCTAGTGGGTGTGTGTGTATAATAATCATATAAAGTGAATTACCATTCCAACACAGGTTGGAAGAAATACAAATGTTACAAATATAATAACATAACAAAGATAAATTCAACAAACAGACCCAAAGCAGGGAAGACATACAAAGGAAACGATAGTTACTATTACTAGTAAGCAAATACCTTGATAAATGTTTCTTATCGGCTTTGGTTTGCGCTGAATGGTGGTAGGCCCGTAATTTTGCAACCAGCTCAGTGGCATCCTTAGCAGCATTAACAGAAAGCACCTGCACCAGTTAAGCGACACCAATATACACATTTTCAGTGCTAAAATGTTTGGAAACAAGAACCAATCAATTAAAACTAAGTGACTCAAGACCAAACATTTAAATTTAAATATTAAGTCAAAAAGTAAATTGTTAACCACATTAACCCCACATGAAAGCCCACTAGACTAAAATTACAGAAGTAGAAACTACATAGTCAAATTTAATTATTGGATGGGAGATGAAGACCAAACTCAAACTTTAGATCATTTGTTCAACTAGGACCCAACCACCCTAGTTAGTTGTAAAATAAGCAGAGGACCCAAACCTTAAGCCATTAATTTAGCTTGTAACTTACCTTTGGAATGATTAACAGAGACTCAGCAAATTCTGCTATAGCCAACTGCTCCCGAGATCCTAAAGTTGTAGCAAGGTACTCCAAATAAACTGATAATGCTGCTTCAACAGCACCTCCACCAGCTACCACCTGGATTTTATATATAAAAAAAATAAAGCACAAGGAAAAATAAAAAGACATCATTTGAAAAACTTAATCTAAACCAACATTTTGATTTCAACCAAATTAGGACGAAAGCTACATATGCAGGATACCGTATTTGATTCAAGAGTTCTCTTGACAATTGACAATGCATCATGCAGAGCTCTATCCATCTCATCAAGCATATGGTCATTTGCACCTCTTAGAATCAAAGTGACCTACAGAAAAACACAGAATCAGGAGATACCACAAGCTATCCTCAATGTGCACCAGATAATAAATAATAAACTAGCAATGTCCCCCATACGTTGCATGGGTGCATGAGAAGATGATGCATAAAAAATCAAATTTTAAGAAAATATTTGTAAAATAACTTTGATAGATATCCAAAGCTCCTTGTGCTTTTCTGTCTTTATGAATTTATTCTTTCATCGAGAAAGAAAAAAATCATCCACAAGAACAAGTATAATCACTTACTGCGCTTGTAGTTTTGGTCCCTTTGATCATAACTACAGCATCATCAGAAATTCGCTCCTCAACAACCTCATCAGCATATCCAAGAAAAGATGGTTCAAATGTTTCCTCCCCTTCCATATCAGCAAATGTCGAGACCTGTGTCAATAAAAATCAAGTCCAATGATACATAAAGGAAATAATATTCAAAACTTCTATCCAAAAACAAGGATACTATACAAGAGACTGATGTTGTTTGCCAAAAAATATAATAACTGAGATATTGTTAACATGGAAGTTTGGCATTAATTTCAAGGAAAGTCAATAAATATTAGGGGAAGGATAGAAACGCAAAGTGAAACATAGATTCGAGGATAATGATTACTTGTCTCGTTGTGGCATTTTATTAATTATAAATTCATTGCTGGTGGTTGCTAATTAAGACACGAAGCTCTTCTTTTTTGTGCCAGAAAATATTTAATTACAAAAGAGAAATTAAAATAGGAATTAATAAAAGGCCCTAGCAACCACTATTCACTAATGATAAGGCATATATGAAAGAGATGATAAGGCATATATGAAAGAGAACCATCTTAAAACATACCAAGTAACTTAAATGCAATGAAATTAGAACATTTTACAGCTAGAATGATGAAAAAGATACAGCCCAAAATTAAAATAAATCCCTTCTCCAAAACAGAGACCCCCAGGTAAGACAAAGATTACTTTAGTTCTATTTAAAATTGACATTAATATCTATGATTTTAAGCAGGTAATATTTAGAGCCATCAATTGTTATAATGAATTGAATCAGACATTTTTTTTTTTTTTGGCCAGCAAAAATAGATATTATATATATATAGTAAGAGTTGTCAGCATTACAAGAAGTATTGCAAAACATAGTCCTAGAATATACAAGAAGAATTGAATCAGACATGTATCGCATTCCCCCCAACCCATAAAAATAGCAACAATTTTTTGTTCAACTAGTGAAACGGGAGATAAAATAAAAAAGAATGGAATGGAGCCCTATATAATCAACACTCCATTGTGACAAATATTCAGTTTTACTGTCAACTTGCTATCATTGCAGTTTAAATTAAAAAAAAAAAAAAAAAAAAGCCTACCAATGTTGCACCAGTAGCCTTGGCAACATGACGCATGTCCTCTTTCCGCACACGTCTTACAGCTATTGCCCCAGCCTCAACAAAGTACTGAAACAAGAATTAAATAGTCATAACAAAATGCATAAATTCATGACTTTTTATGTCATTCATCAGTAAAAGAACATGTATCTTAAACACAGAACCACAAAATCCATTAATGCAAAAGGCAGAAAATCAGAAGTCATGTTTAAAGATCCACAGGCATAGATGCCACAAATTTGGTGTAATTTCATCATTCTGTAGTTAGTAAGCTCAGGCATTTATCCCCTAAAATGGGCCTTGGTAACTGGATTAGCACAAGCCACAAGGGTTATAACTTCAACCTTTTGTACTATTTGGTCCTCAGTTTTAACTACAGTCCGATAAAAGTAATGATACCGCAATAAAAAAAAGTATAGCGAATGAAAAAGAAAATTTTAAGTAAAATCCTATCTTCTGTCATGTCACGAGTTCCTTCGTGTAATACCTCATTTAAATTGTCTACTAAATCCAAAAAAAAATTATAATTAAATTGTGTCACAAGTCACATAATCAAATCTAAGATCATCAGCTGAAAGTATTAAAAAAAAAAAAAACCATCAAACCCCTAATACTCAGCTTGAATTTTCCCTAAATCAATAATTCCCATCAAACACCAAACTCTACATGTGAACTTCATGCACCCAAACAGCCACCAAACAACCCTTGGAATTGATTGGGATGAGTAATTTATACAAGGGTCAAAACATGATATGTTCAACTGTCAACAGATACATATAATATAATACATAAAGATAAAGTCAAACACTTTCAATGACAGCCTCAATGTAAGATTATAACTAAATCCTCTTGCTCAAAGAAAAATATCATCAAAAAAGTACCAGAAAGAAACATACCTTAAGGGCCATGTCATCAATTCCTTTAGTTGTCAGAATAACATTAGCTCCAGCCTTCAGCAGTTTTTCAATACGTTCTTTAGTCATATCAGCCTCTCTGCAATTAGAAAAAAATGGCCATTTGTCAAAATGTATTATCTATAATACTTTATCTTGCAAGATGATATGGATGGAGAATTGTCCCAAACCAAGCAAAAGCAAATTCCCACAATGAAACTTAACATAAGCTGGCTTACACAATTAGAACAATATTCTTTATAAGAACTACACAAATCAATAATTAACCATAATATTTTGAGTATTTAGCTTAATGGAGCTTTGGATTGATTTCATGCCTATCATCCAAAAGTTTTCTATTTATGCCTATTTTATACAGCTTATTTTCAATAAGATAATAGATTTATTTTCATTATATTTAAGGACAATGAATCAAGGAAGGTTGGGTATAATAGTAATATAAAAGCCATATGATCATAGTAACAGTACCTTTGACGAATTTTCTCTAGCTCCCTAGGATCAGTAACTAAAACTTGAACACCCAACTGCATTTTTGTCTTCTGAAGATTGAAATCAAGACAGGCAATTCTTGCAGGGGAAACCCTAAGAGGCATTCCTTGAGCAGCACGACCAGTATTTAGAGCATAACCATTCATCAGAAAGCTGTCTCTAGCACTTTTTCCATGAGCTTTCAAGATATTGATTCCCTGGAACATGAGGCACAAAAGAAACAAGAAATTAAATCCATTCAAATCCTATGAACATTATAGCAGGAAAAAAGCAAGATTAAAATATTAACTACAGATGTTCATATTGCTCAAAATTGGCATCTTTTATCCAGGAAAAGAACTGAAATCAGAGGAATACTACTACCAACCTTGATTGGGTATTTAACTTCACCTCGAGCATTGGTCATCTTTACAGCTTGCACTGCATCTACAACCTGTGTAAATTGCATACATAAGTCAATTTCACTACTAAAAAATAGTGCCTACCTATACCTACGGTCTACAGACAAAAAAAAAAAAAACTGCCCCAAAATAGCAGTTAGCATCCTTTTTGCACCTAATCAATAACTTCAGAAAATAACCCTTCATAATGAGAAACGTTTCAAAAATCACTTAGACCATATGCCCAGATTTAATTGATTGATTTTAAAAACTCTCCTGGTATCGACAACAAAGTTTTTATTTCAGTTTCTCTCATACTGCCAAACCAAATATGGTCAACAATAAACAATTTTACACATTCAACACACAGTAGAAACTGATGAAATCAAGAAATAGTTTAACACATTTCCTCTAAAGCAGAAAGAAAGTGTAAAATCTAGTAAAGTTAGGAGATTTTCGATTTTAAAAAAATCAGGTTTCAAATGAGATGAGGATTGAAAAGAATATAGCTTTATCAATATCAAGTTTTCAATTACTAATCCAACTAAATATTGATATACATGAAACAGAAAATGCATATAAGCTTCATTCTATTGGATATGCACTAGAATCTGCAGAAGCAGCAGAACAAGGTGTGAACCAATCATGTGATATAAACTCTCAACATTCAATATAAAGCCAATGCAATTACAAACATACCAAAATGGCAAAGAAGTCACTATCACCAGCTATCAACTTTGAGGACATACTGGTCTTGGCACAGTTAATTAGTGAATCCTTTCCCAGCTTTTCAACCTAAAAGTCAAGAGAACAATCCAGCTGAGTAAGACATGGTATACAACAATTTGCAAATGCATTAATTAATATTTGTACATAACATAAAAATGATCATATGGCCCAAAGTAAGCTTTTCAAAATATAAAACAGGGAACCAATAACCAAGAGATGCAAGCTTTCATCCTCACAACCCAAACTTCTTTTCGCATTAGTTAATGATTGTAACATTGATGTAAAATGGAAGACAGGAACAATCAGTATACATGTTGATAAGTAGTGCAATATTATTGGGCAATGGCATATTCAAGGAAATCAAATCATAAGAACTCATAATGAGTGGAATACATAATAAAATGACTCTACACATTCATGACTGCAAAATATGTGAAAGAACAATCATTATGGAACTAACATCGTCATCATTGGCTTTCAAATATTCTAACAATGACATCTAGCGACAATCAAAGAAGGAGGAGAGAAGAGACCAGGAAAAAAAAAAAAAGCTTCATTACCCTGCTAACTTAAGCTTAAAAAATATGCATACAAAAAATAAAAAAGTTTATTAAGGAGATCTTACCTTGACAGCTAGTTTTTCTTCTACATATTTACAAGCCTCTCGCATAGCAAGCTATACAGAATAATCAACATAAAGAGAAGTTCGTTAAACCATGCAAATTCGCAATTCAAATAGCAGAACGCCAAAACTTCATAATGGTAGCTACAAAGTTTAAAAATAGCAATAAACAATTAATTAAGTTTAAGAAATTATTAAAAGACACTTACTCTATATCCACTGATAATCGAGGTGGGATGAATCTTGTTCCTGACAAGGTCATTTGCCCTCTGCAGGAAAAAGCACTCACACTCGTTAGTTAGTTACATCATAGACAAACACAAAACACAAACAAAGTGACAACCAAATAGAGAGAGATGTAGTTAGTTACTTTGAGAAGCTCGGCAGCTACAATGACGACAGAAGTAGTGCCGTCTCCGACTTCTCGATCCTGAAGCTCGGCGAGTTCAACCAAAACCTAAAAAGCAACACTACTGAGTAATAACAGCGACGGAGCGAGGAAAAAAAAAAAAAAAAAAAAAAGAAATCCAAGAGCGAGTGGGGTGTGGTTCACCTTGGCAGCAGGATGCTCCACTTCCAGCATCTTGAGAATCGTGGCGCCGTCGTTGGTGATGGTGACGTCGCCAATGTCGTCGACGAGCATCTGAACGAATCGCATCAGACATTGCTTACTTCGTCTAAGATCTAACTATATAGAGAGAGGAAGAGAAAGAGAGAGTACCTTGTCGAGGCCAACGGGACCTAAAGAGCTTTTGACGATGTTGGCAACGGCTTGGCATGCCACAACTGCATTCACAGTACAGAGATGGAACGATGTTAGAAATGGTTGTTTCGTTTTTCATTGTGGAAGAAAAGGAGAGAGAGAGTACCGTTTTGGGTGCGAACGTCTTGGCCGGACTGCCGCTCGCCGGCGATGTCAGGGGTTTGAGCAACAACCGCCATTGCGAAGTGTGTAGTCTAGTGATAGTGAGTCTAGGGCTTCACTCGCAAAAGGGTTTTGGTTTTTAAACTTCGCCCTTCCTTTTCTTTTTATGCCAACACTATGCTTTCTTTTCTTCCCCTCCCTCTTTATTTATCCCTTTTCCCTTTCAACTCCAATTGCATTTTATTTTTTTTGTTATCGTTCAAGTTATTTAAAAAGAGATTAATGTATGAAAAACAGGTTTATACGGTTAAAATTATAAATAACCGTTTGAATATTTTAAAATAATTTTTTAAAACTTAATAAATTATAATTGGATGATTATATAAAAAAATAATTACATTGTAAATGTATAATATTTTTATCATTTTAAAAAATAAAATTTAACTTCTATAAAAAAAACAACTTAATAATAATTTTATTTTAAATAGGTTTATTGAATTTATTTTATTTATTTATAGTGATATTGATTTATTCTTTTTTAACAGGTAATATTAAATTTTACATGTTAATGGACTATGTTGTATTTTATTTGATTAAGATAATATTTATTTCCACTTCTTAAATTTATTTAGTCCCTTGACATGTAAAATTTTCATAGGTATCAAGATTTTCAAGTTTTGTAGGGAATAAGAATAATTATGACAACGGTTAATAATAATACCATTTTCTTAATTATAGAATATTTTAAAGACTTAACATAATTATAATGTGAAATAGTTTTATACATCATTAAATTATAAATCATCGTTTGAATTATTTTAAAAATAAATAAATTTATGATAAATTATAATTGATAAATTGTAATTGAATGACTTTTTTCTCTATTTTAAAACGTCTAATGTGTTCCTAAAAAAAACTCTTATGCGAGAAATGTAAACATAAATTAAGAGATCCCCATACGTTTTGACTTAGGAGGCCTCAAATGTGTCTTTGGGCCGGACTATGTTGGATCATTTTAGGAGGGCTGCTATTGTCACTATCAATTTTGCTAATGGTACAACCAACCCTAATAAAATGACCATCCTATCCTTCTGACTTTCCTACACCCCCAATCATTCTCCCTTTCTCTCCCACTTCTCCATCATTACACCCCCACCATTTCCTTTCATCTCACACTATTTTCTCTTCCCTCAATTTTGTTGGACATATCCAAGACTTGGTAAACTTTCTTTTGGTTTTTTTATCCAATAAAATCTATTGGCAAAATATACAACAAAATCATGTTTCTTTTGTGGAAGAGGGAGTGCAAAAATTTTGGTTGATTTTCTTGTTTATTTATTTTAAAATCAATGGCTCAAGCTTTTGTCTTCTTTATTTTTCTTTCCTTTTGGAAAAAAATCAAATTTAAAAAGTGTTATATCCGCTAATCTAAAAAACCAATTAGTGAGCCAGGTAGCTAGAAAAACTCACTAGAACTGGAGTGGTGATGGGAAATTTAATCCTCACTAGTTACCACAGTCATTGTACAACAATAACAAAAAAAGAAAAAGAAAAAGGGCTGGTAGTTGAAAAGGATTTGTATGAAGTCTTATTATAATTGTACTTGTACACAATAAAAATGGCAAAAAATTAAAAAAAAATACAAATTAAATATTTAATTAGGAAAAGGGGGTAAGTTGGAGAAAATTTAGAAAAATGGGGTAACCAAATACGCCCATTTGGGGCGTGTTTGGTGTGGTGGCGACACGTGGTAGGCAAAAAAGGGGCTTAGGATTTTCGCGGTATTTTTGTAAACTTCGGGAGGCCATAACTTTTGACTGGGACGTCCGATTGATGCGAAATCGGTGGCCACGCGCTCGAAATTGAGAGGATAAGGCCTATGCAAGTCCCAAAAGGGACTTGCGCAAAAAAATTTCCCAAAAAAGGTCTCTAAGTGCCTCAAATTTGCAATTTACTCTTCGGAGCCCTAAAAAAATTTTTGTTTTCTGATATTTTATCTATTCAATTAGTGAATTACAATCTATTCTTTATTTATCTAATTACTTCTCTTAATTTTGAGCGTTTTGACATAGAATACGTCTCCATCGGACATTGTTACGAGAAATTACGACTGTTCAAAGTTATATGCATCGTCGATATTACAGTCTAATTTTGTTCAATTTTTTAAATTATTTTTGCGACCACGTTTTCATTTTTTAGGGTTTACGTTTTAGGGTTTCAGATTTTGGGTTTTGGGTATCGGATTTAGGGCTTCGGATTTAGGGTTTCAGATTTAGGGTTTAGGGCTTAGGGCTTAGAGCGTAGGGTTTAGGGTTTAGGGTTGACGATTTAGGGTGTAGGGTGTAGGGTTTAGGGACTGGAAAATTAAAGATGGACTGCTGACGTGGATTATTGTTATTGCTACACTTGGCATTGTATTACGTCAGTAACCACTCTTCTAACTGCTGCTTGGAAGGCACCCTCGTCCCATTCACTGCCCAACAAAGCATTTCGTTTACCTTTTGTCACATTTCTATTAATCTTGGAATTATTGGGCGTGCCAAACTATTTTTTCTTCATGGGTAGGGAATCCTGAAGAAAAAAAGGGATGTTGATTTATTACAATATCTAATATCTGGTTATGTGATATCTAGCCAAGCTAGCCTGTTCTCATCTTTTATATTTTTGCTTAGTAAGATGAAAAGAATAAATCAATTAATTTTGTTGGATAATTTCTATTTTTAGTTGATTGATACTTTCCGTTTTTATTTGATTGATACTTTCTGTTTTTTTAATAAAAAATTCAACATTCATATAGTGTAGATTTGACGATGCAAATAACTTTGAACAGTCGTAATTTCTCGTAGCAATGTCCGATGAAGACGTATTCTATGTCAAAACGCTCGAAATTAAGAGAAGTAATTAGATAAATAAAGAATAGATTGCAATTCACTAATTGAATAGATAAAATATCAGAAAACAAAATTTTTTTTAGGTCTCCAAAGAGTAAATCGCAAATTTGAGGCACTTAGAGACCTCTTTTGGAAATTTTTTTTGCGCAAATCCCCTCCTCAATTTCGAGCGCGTGGCCACCGATTTCTTCTCAATCGGACGTCCCGGTCAAAAGTTATGGCCTCCCAAAATTTACGAAAACACCGCGAAAATCCTAAGCCCCTTTTTTCCTGCCACGTGTCGTCACCACACCAAACACGCCCCATTTGGGCGTGTTTAAACACGCCCCAAATGGGCGTATTTGGTTACCCCATTTTCCTAAATTTTCTCCAACTTATCCCCTTTTCCTAATTAAATATTTAATTTGTATTTTTTTTAATTTTTTGCCCAATAAAAATAATTAAAGTAGAAGGCCACGTGGCCAGTGCCCCACTTAAACACGCCCCAAATGGGCGTATTTGGTTACCCCATTTTCCTAAATTTTCTCCAACTTATCCCCTTTTCCTAATTAAATATTTAATTTGTATTTTTTTTAATTTTTTGCCCAATAAAAATAATTAAAGTAGAAGGCCACGTGGCCAGTGCCCCACTTCCGGGAGAAACGATCAGATTTAGTTGATCCACAATGATAAGCGGCACCCTCTGCGCTGCGCACCGTTTTATCCAATTTCTCTATACATTCGTTCCTTTAGTATTTCCCTGTGCTTCTCTCCAACCTCCCATTATCCATCTATTTGCTCCAAATATGGACGCTAAATCTCGCATCTCGCCTACACGTGCGTTCACGCATTGTCTATCTATCTATTTCTCTATTCATAATTCATCACTAGCTATTTTCTTTTTGGGTTTATTGAGTCTCACTTGTCATGGTTTTATCATGATTTTGAATAATACAACTTTAACTTGCTTGTAGTTCCTGTACTCATCATGTCGTTGAGATACTTAAGGACCAAGTTTGGAGTTTCACCAAATAGGAACTCACTTCTCAGATTTAATACATTTTGCGTTATCAAGGGTGGGACTAGAAAATTGTGTAGTATGCGGTGAACGAGATATATACTGTTGAAACTGATATGCTACTTGTGAGTTGTGTGATGTGATTCGTGTTGTTGCAAAACCCTGTTGCATCTGATACACAAATTTAAGTTGGTGTTGTTCTTTTGTACTATATCAATGGTAAAAAGAAATCTTTTCCAATTCTCTTTCTACATTTTCCCAAACGAATGTTGTTGATTGACAGTGTTGTTTATGGAACTTTGTTATATATATACTTCTTCTCTGGCTCAATCAGGATTGTAGGATTTGTGTGGCCTCGTACCTAAAATATAGTCTATCTACTTCCCTTCTGCATGTTCTTAAGATGGAGCTGTTTTGCTTATCACTTTGATCCTCACCTCATTTAAGAAACAAGTTTTATGACACTGTATATTCTAAAATGTCGTAGTTCTTGCACTTTGATCTCCCTCAGGTCTGACAGATAAGAAGTGTGTGCCATGCAATCTGAAGGAATTGCGACCAATGAGTGAGGATGCAGCACACACTCTAATGCCACAGGTTTGTATCTGTCAATTCAAGGTTTCTAAGTCTCATGGACTCATGGTCTTGGATATTGATATTGAGTGGTTAGGTTGCTGAGTGGAATTTGGTAAAAGAAGATGGTGTCATGAAGCTGAGGCAGTCATGGGCAGTAAAGACTTTCACCAAAGGATTGGAATTTTTCAGGATAGTAGCTGTTCTTGCTGAAAATGAAGGTATCATGCTCTGTTTCCGTTTTATTACTAATCTCATTTTAAAGGGTACACATTACAGAATTTAACCAAGAAGATGTTAACAATGCAGGTCATCATCCTGATCTTCACCTTGTTGGCTGGAATAATGTTACAATAGAGATTTGGACTCATGCTATTGGTATGAATTATTATTGCTCAACTTCAAGTTATTTAATCAAAAGCTGGTAGATGAGAAATAATGTCAAAGTACCATGTATTAGGCACTATTGACTTTTAATGAAATTTAAAAATGATTTATTTAATAGAGTTGGTGCTTGCAGTCATCATGGATTAATCAGCACAGTTCTTTCTGGCTTGCTTCCAATTTCTCTTTCATTATGCATTCCTTAATTTAAATTCAATATGTTGTAGATTATAGCCCTTATATTTACAAAGGATTCAGGTTTTAATCGCATGCTTCTCTGGAAAGCAAATGAATTTCTCCCTCTTTGGAGAGAGAGAACAGTAGCATACTCCATGGATTTATGAAACTTACCCTTGGATTACAGATTATATGATGAATCCCTCCAGAAGCTTCCTTCATAATTCATAACAAATAAGCTTCAGTTTCCATTTGCATATGTAGTAGATGATTTCAGTAGTGTCATGGGTTAACCATAGATGATTTGGTGGTTCAATCTAGCATGTTCCGTTTGTTGTTTTTTAATAGTTATTTTTCTTAAATTTACTACCATATACTGATTCATGTTCGTGCAGGTGGGTTGACAGAAAATGATTTCATACTTGCTGCTAAGATTGATGAGCTTGATGTGCTTGACCTACTTAGACGGAAGCCTTCGGACTGAGTCAACAGTGTTAAGAAGTACTTAGTATTGGCAAATTACCCGTCTTTGCAGTAATATTTTGTTTTAAGATGGTGAATATCACATTGCATGTCAGGTATTTTTTATGAATTATTCGAAAATAAAATAAAGATTCTTAATCAAAATAACTAATCACTTTTAGTTACCATAATTAATTATTAGAAAATAAAATAAAGTAAAAATTATAGCGGCATTTGGTGGAAAAAATATAATATGAAATCCCTGCTTGTCATATGGATTTTGAGCAGAAAAAATCCCAAGTCTCAGTTCATATGAATTAAAGTAGTATAATTCTAAAGTATGTAAAGGTTTGTAATTATATATATTTTGAAAATTATTATTTATTTATGTTGTATATATTTAGAATTACTCACAACATTATTATGATGATGTTTTAATATTGAAACTAAATGTTATGATCACCAAAAATATATTCTTTTCAGTTTTATATATAAAAAAACTGAATTCAGCTATATGTTATACAATTAAAGTAGCATAATTTTAAAGTAGGTAAACATTTGAAATTCTATATATTTTAAAGTTATTATTTATTTATGTTGTATATATTTTAATTTTTTATATTAAAATGTCCATGGAAAAAGAATATTTAATCATATTTTTTCTTTTTTCCTTCATATTAATTATTTGAATGTGAATCACTTATAAATTTTGGTACGTAGAATCATCCATAACATTATATTATTATATGATATAAATGAAAATAAATTTTGATTATATTTTGTTCACGAGAAATATTCTACAGTATATATATATATATATATATATATATATATATATATTAATAACTTACAAGTCTAACAGAGTATATATGTAATGCAAGTTATCTCATAAAATTATTCATGTTGACACATATCGCTATTACCCTTTCTCTAGGAAAGAGAGATTATCAAGATGTTCTAATATGTCAATATCACAATTGTGCACTTCACGATCTGCGAGGATAAGTCAATCCATTTCTTTTCTTACACTCAAAAACATTACTGATTCTCTTTAACCTCAAGCACATTCCAAATAACTTAGTTCCAAGTCTACACATTATTACTAACTTTTAGTCCCAAACCTTCAAACATAACAAACTATAAAATAATGCAATCCAAGCTATTTTTTCTCTAGTTTGTTGCAATAAACTAAAGAAAGACAAACAAACACATTTTTTTTTAGTTTTTTTATTTAACAGGAATTGTTACATGCATGAAAGAAAATATCTTAGAAAAATACTTAATGGAGGCAGCAAAGATGGGTTGCAATCGCTGATACACCTCATCGTTGTTTGTCTACTCCAACTCATCCCACCACTCTTGGGGATGAGCTTCCTGCACCATTACTTTTTCTTATACACCATGAACAGTGCATTTCCAAAATTACCCTTCGCTTTTTTAGCACTTTTATACACGGATACGTATTATTCATGCTTACGGATTGGCGAATCCATAAGATTCTTACGGATCCGTTAATCCGTAAGAATTTACGGATTCATGAATCCGTAATAATCTTACGGATTCGCCAATCCGTAAGATTTTTTATTTTTTTTTTGCATGTACGGATTGGGCAATCCGTAAGCCCAATCCGTTTGTTTTTTTTTTTATATACGGATTGGGCAATCCGTAAGCCCAATCCGTAAGGTTTTTTTTTTTTTTTTTGAAAGTTAAAA
>PYAF01000779.1:413889-426175 GCA_007407185.1 Glycine tomentella
CTTTGAAACATGTATAAACGTGCAGTGTAATAAATAGAGGTTAATCTCATAGATAAAAAAATCTCATATTTCACAAGAATATGAGTTTTATTTACATTATTGATTTAAGAATCTAATTGATAAATAATTTGTAAGTATATTTATTCACCATTTGTTAGTCTTGAAATTTATTTTGACCTTAATAAATTTTTAGGATCCAACTTGTCTAATTTATTATAGAAAATAAAATACTTAAAATTCTAAGAGCATCTAAAAGCATCTTTAATATAAGGTCTTGAGTAAGAATTTTGAGCTCAAGATTTGATCTTCATTATATCTTCCAATAAAAGAGTTGAACAGATCTCCAACATGAAAGATGAGTTCTTTTCTCTCTCTTTAATATCTTAAAATGAGATCTACTATTAAAGAAAAAAAAAATGAAAGAGATCTTGAGAGATCTTTAATCCTATTTGACATTACGAGATCTACCAAAAAATAGTCTAAAATTTCAATTTGAGATCTCGATAATAATTTAATTGAAAGGATGAGAGGAATTTTAAGGGAAGAGAGATAACATTTCTTGTTCGTTTACAAGCAAAGAAGATGGATTTAAAAAATAAATTTAATTTTATAATTTTAAATATTTTATATTTTTTTCCATAAAAAACATGTTATAATAGCATAACGAAATATAAAATTCTAGAATAAGTAAAGAAAAACAGAACCAATATCATAATCATATAATTTGATTAGATAATGTGAAACAAGTAACATAGTATATGGGGCACAAGTAAAACAGTAGCCATATGTACAAGTACGCCACAAACAACCAAACGCCAAAAAAACATTACAAAAGCAAAATCATTTACCATATCAGCTAAACATATTGCAGAATATAAACTTACCCTGACTTTCACAAGTAGACTAAAAAAATATGAATTGTATACTACAAAGGCTAGTTGGCAACATATATAGAAAGAAAACAAGAAAATGAAATGATAAAACTACTTATGCAATTATTGCTTGATAATAAGACACTTCATATATTTGTTAATACATTCTTTGCTTGAGGAGTTGCTCTTCAAGCTCCCCAATCTTACTATAGAGTCTATGCTAATAGACAAGGTCCTTACCTCATTTTTTTCCTATTCATAAGAATGAAGACAAATAATAGCACATTCCAAATAACTTAGTTCCAAGTCTACACATTATTACAAACTTTTAGTCCCAAACCTTCAAACACGACAAACTAAAATAATACAATCCAAGTTATTTTTTCTCTCTAGTTTGTTGCAATAAACTAAAGAAAGACAAACAAACACATTTTTTTTTGTTTTTCATTTAACAGGAATTGTTACATGCATGAAAGAAAATATCTAAGGAAAATACTCAATGGAGGCAGCAAAGATGGGTAGCAATCGCTGATACGCCTCATCGTTGTTTGTCCACTCCAACTCATCCCACCACTCTTGCTGCCCTTTAATGTACTTTAAGTTGACTGCATTGTCACTGTCTAGGGGTAAAGTTTTCAACTTGGGACAGTTATGTATCCTTAACAGCTCCAAAGAGGACCAAGCCAATGTATGAGTTGAGCATATATTATTGAAGTTAGGCAAGTTAACCAGCAGAAGCATTTCTAGTTTTGGAAGCACATCCCTTTCTCTTTCAATGTCTTTGCTGATAAGTACTTCAATTTTTGAACAATCTTCAAGTTTCAGATTTTGAAGTTCCGAAAAATGTTGAATTGCTCCATTGCTGAAAATTTCACTCAGTGATGGACAATTCTTCAATGACAAAGTATGTAATTTGGAAAAGGTTCCACTGTGCAAGGGACCTCTAAAAACACATTTCAAATTGAGCAAATTTTCCAAATACAATTGCTCCAAATTTGGTAAGATGACTCTTGTTTCTATTTGGATTCCATTCATGATGTTGCTACTTGTATCGGCTGACACAATTGTTAAAACTTTGTTGCATTTTTTAATCAAAAGACCACGAATGCGTTCCAAACACACTATGCCAGCAAAATTTGACAATTTTTTGATATCTTTATGGCAAACTAATTCAAATGCATCAGTTTTTCGTAGTACCTCAATAATTGCCGAGTCATCCTTCTGTCCACCATTGCAGTACCTCAAATAATTTGTAATTTTGTACTCAAAAGATTCAAGTATTTGAGGTCGCCTTGAATTTTGGCAACCCACAAAGAATCTAAATGAATTTTGTTGCTTACAACTCCATGATTTACTTCTTGAAAGAAATTCTCCAAGAATGATTGAGGAGGGAAAACAACATTGGAGATGTGATACATTTTCCAAAGAAGCCACATGTTGTAAAACATTTTCAGCATCATTACACCATTGTTCATAGGATATGACTTGAATGGTTAATTCTTCCAACCTATGAAGCTTTGAAATCACATGAACATTTTGAGCATTATCTTCACTTGCAACGAATGGGATTCGCAGGCATCTTAGATTAGTCAAACATCCAATTTGTAGAGGTATGAAAGTTACTTTAGTATCTCGTAAGTCAAGGACCTCTAGAAATTGAAGTGATCCAATTTCAGATGATAATGATTCCAAGAGCTCGCAACTGTTCAAGAATAAACCCCGTAGACCAGCCAATTTTGATATAGACGATGGCAGTTGTGTAATCATGCTACCATACAAGTCTAACAGAAGTAGACTGTTCATGTTCTCAAAAAAATTTTGTGGTATTGTAGTTAGTTTTGGATTTTTTCGCAGCAACAATGTCAAAATCATGCTGCAATCTTGGCGTGTTGGTAAATCAAGCAATTGTCTCATAGAGACCCACCTAGACTGCTGCCAAGCTTTTGAATTTGAGAGATTTTCAGATTCTTCACCATCTTGGAGATAAAAGCTACACTCAGGATCTTTAGAGGATATGTGTAATGCAAGTTGTCTTATACAATGATTCATGTTGACATATATCATTGATTCCCCTTTCTCTATTAAAGAGACATTAGCAAGATGTTCTAATATGTCAATACCACAATTGCGTGCACTTCGATATGACCTTTTGTCATTTATATCACCAAGTAATCCTTGTGCTGCCCAACACTCCACTAAATAATCAGTGTAAACCTTGCTATCTACAGGATACAGTGAAGTATATAGAAAGCATTTCTGCTTCTTTTTATCTTTGAGTTCATCATAACAGAATTTCAGACATGAGTACAACTCTTCTAAACCTTGATTTTGAAGTTCTGGCCAAGGTTTAAGATCTTCAAGTCCCACCGACCAACTTGAAGCAGACTCTTTCAATTTAAAAGAATTTGCTATATTGTAAATGAGAAGTGGAAGACGAGAGCACCTTTTGCATACAAGTTTGGCTATAGGTTGAATGTCAAGGGAATCAATCTTAGTATTAAAGGCATGAACAGTATCTCTGAACATCTTCCATGCTTCCTCAGGAGTTAGCTCCATGACTTTGATGACCCTCTGCACCCTATTCAACTTATAAACTAGAGGGAATCGAGTGGCAATTACAACCTTACTGCCATTGATGCCACTTGGAATTCCCAACTGCTCCAAATTGATGGCACCCTCAACCTCATCCAAAATCAATAAATATTTCTTCTTTTCTAGCTCTTTTTGTATTCTTCTTGCAACATCATCACTATGCTCCTTGTTGGTTCCTATGTCCAGCATCAACCGATTAGCGATTTTCTCTTGAAGCTTACGATCATCAGTTGTGGCTTTCACAAAAATGACAATTTCAAACAGTTTAGCAACCTCTTCATTGTTGTTTAGGTTCCGCATTATTGTTGTTTTCCCCACCCCTTTTGTTCCACACACTCCAATGACTTTAATCTTATTATTTCTTAGCAAACCCAGAGTATTTTCCAAGGCACCTTGAAGGGTTGGATATCCACTTATTCGTGGGACATTTAACTCCTTTAAGACAGGCTCTGGTGGTTTATCAACAAGAAAATCTTTTAAACATTCATCCTTCATAAGTTCACGAACACAGTTGCACTTCTTCTCCATTTCTTCACTCAGACGTGAACGTCGACCAATACGCCACCAGGGTAGCATTTTTTCTTTGTATTTAACTTTCAGCTTCTGCACTTCTTCTGCAGCATCTGATACCCTGTTTGTCCACAGTTTGTAAGCATTAGTGGTATCTTTGTGGTTGTTTCTTTGAACCTCCCTCTCTTTATCCTTCTTTATTGCAAGTAGCATCTCCATGTCTTTGAGCAAAATTTTGTTGTTGTCATCAAGGTTTCTGGAAGATGCAATTTTAGATGCAATTGTAGTATGTAATTCTCCAACCCCAAGCGCTCCCACCTCTCCAACAAGAGGGGCTACAACCTCAACCCCCGACATTATGAAACTTCAAAGCCTACAATGCATTAACAAAGAAAATAAAAGAAAAGGTTATAATCATATAAGACACCAAATCAACGTATAGGAATTCTAGACATCAGCGGTATAGAATTTCAATGCATACACAAACATAGCAGTTTTATTCAATATGGATATGTATGTAACACCCAAACCCAAAACTTCAATATGTAAAAACTAATGATTCAACCATTTACTAGTACACTTGATCATTATTTATGCACCTTGGATTAGTTTTCTTTTTCTGTTTGATAGTAAAAGTAATTCAAATATACATTAAAAACTTAAATTCTAAAGCAATCATTAAGAAACACAAAAAAATAGAATTTAAAAGTAGTGACTTATTGAAACTGATATGCATAATCATTGGAATCTATCTCAGGGGGAATAAGGAGCAACAGTTAAGAAAGATTCATGTGTACCTCTGCAAACAGTTAAGATTTTAGATCCATCTCTGGGGCATCAGGAGCAACAGTTAAGAAAGATTCATGTATGTC
The DNA here is from genome assembly GCA_007407185.1 of Glycine tomentella. NCBI lineage: Eukaryota > Viridiplantae > Streptophyta > Magnoliopsida > Fabales > Fabaceae > Glycine > Glycine tomentella. The sequence continues at coordinate 418,736 of PYAF01000779.1, forward strand.
TACCTCTGCCAGCAGCTGTTGTGCATAGATCTCCTGATTTTGCAAAATGATGGGTAAGTCAGTCAACCCATGAGCAGCACCAAATTGAGTCTCTGGTGTCCTTGCTCAATACTACTAGTGGAGGACAGGCACCAACCAAATTAAATATAACTGATTAAAATACATTTGATTATTCTATATGTCCATTTAATCTATAACATCTACATTTAAAAAAAATATATACTTTTTAATACAAAATAAAAATATTTTTTATATCATTTTACATTTATTAGTTGGTTCAATAACTGTTTTTTATCAAACACTTCTAACAATTTTTTGTTAAACTTTAAGGTTTTATTTATCTTTTGGCTTAATTCCAGATTAATTAGAGTCTCTCTTTTCTTATGAATTAGGATTAAGATAAAAAAAATGATTTGTCACTTTAAACCATTTTATTAGTGAGTCTTGTCAAATATATTCGTCTAAGATAATCAACAACTTATTTAATTTATAAACTTGTTCTAACTTAACAACTTTTAATTTTGTTAAAGAATCACTTTTAAGCATTACATTAACCTATAATTGTTTTTGTCAAATATAGTTTGAAAGCTATTGATTATAAAATATTTAGTAAAATTATCTAACAAACTAATTATTCCATACATATAAAATAACGTAAAAGACCATTTACTATTATTAGGTATGATATAATTATAAAAAAATCAAAAGAGAAATAATTAAATATACAAATATAATTTTTTGAAAATACGAGTGTTAATTAGGAAGGAGTAAACTATCATCATTTTCGGAAATTAACAGACAAAAAAAAAACTCATAAAACTTTTATCTTAAAAGTTATATTTTTGGAAATTATTGTATTTTAGAGAAAGATGAAGAAAAAAAAAACAATAATTTCTTAATCATTCCTTAATTAGTTCAAAGTGATATACAGAATGAAACTACTCAAGAGTGGTCAGAATTGAGATCCATCTCAAGGGTGAGTGAGGAACCAGAAGCAACAATTAAGAGAGATTTATGATTGTGTACCTCTGCAAGTGCGAGCAACCGTTGCCGATAGATCTTCTTCACCCTAATTTTGCAAAATGATCGATCAAGTGTTTCATTATTGCTTGCTCTATGTGGAATCAAGTCAACGCGTTTAGTCACTTGACTTGAGTGTGTGATGTAGTGTCCGCTCAATACCAATATATAGGACAAAAAGTAAAGATAATGGTATTGATTATGATTATATTAATATATATATATATATATATATATGTGTACATTTGATTATACCCATGTAATATATGATTAAAATAAATATAAATATATTTAAAAAACCGAGTTTATTTTATTATTTAATTTATTTAAATAAAAGCTATAATTTTATTTTTCAATAAATTGATCTGTATATAAATATATCCTTTTTATATTTTTAATATTTCAGTCAGTTAATAACGGATTCCACGGTCTGTTTGACATTATTAACTGAAAAAGGTACTTTTTTAATGAAACGAGTAAAAGCCACGAGGAAAGATCATGGAAGTAACATCTGCTAAAATATGTCAAAAACAAGTAAATCTGCTAAAATAGCACTATACAGAAAAGAAGAAATAAACTCGAAAATCTTCAAATGACCATACACAGTATAGACATAATTTGCTAGCAAATCCGCAACTTGATTGGCCGGGCGTAAGGTATGAGAATTGAGACCAACTGAAAAGCTAACTATTAAATGAAAATTAGGCGAGAGTTGAATATTGTGTTTGACAAGTAATTACAACTAGTTATATTCTTTTCATCTAAAACATAGAGTGACAGAATCACAGAGACAGTATTGATTCTTATGATATTCTTTTAGTATTTTTTTTATAAAAAAAACCCAAGACATATAATGATATTGCAAAACAATTATTATCTAAAGAATATTTGTTTCTATTTTGCTAAATCAAACATTAAGTGAAATCGAAGATGTTTACAGCCAAGGCAAAGATATATAAATAACTCTGTTTACCGATTAGCAATAGCAAGTACTCGAATGTAAACATAGTCCAAAAGAAATTTACTACTAAGATTGTAATATATGAACCAGAAAGGTTGTAATTGCATCCTTCAAGTTCCTAACCCATGCGATATCTAATTAATTCTGATCTAATATCTGTTATCACATTCTCTGCCTCATGGAGTTGTGCTTCAACCTCTGCGATCTTTCTTTTATTTTTTGATGAGGCCTCTGCTTCGGTTTTCTATTGATAAGAAAGCAGTTAATACCATTTTTTGAAACAAGAACACGACAAAGGAAAATTTTACAGATGAAACATTCATATGAAATATAAAAAAAAAAAAAAAAAAATTGAATACTACATTTGAATAATTTATTTCAAAATTAAAGTCAACTTAAACCAATGTACATAAAATTGAATATCCAACAGTATACTTATCTTTTATACTTACTTGAGGAAGATACTGAGATAATGCAGCCTGGATGGTGGTTTGAACCTGACTGCTGATCTCCTGCATCTCATTTTGACGATCCAATAGACGAGCTTCTATCTCCTTGCATTTCAGCCTCTCTTCCTCTAGACAGGACTCAGCCTCAACAAGTCTAGCTCTTATTTCATTGCATTCTTTCCTAGCATTCTCTGTCTCCCTTTTTTGGGCATCCAGTTCAGCCTGCAGCTGTTGAATTTTACCAGAGCTTGATAATGATGACCTTAGTCCTGGTCCAAAACCTTGCATAAATGATTCCTTCCCAACCACTGTCTTGAAGGCACTATTAATAATTTCTTGTTCCATTGTTTCCACCCCTTCCTGAGAATCTTCTATTTGACATCTCTTCTCATTAATTTGTTCAGCAACTTTGTCCTACAATGAATTGGTACAACAATTAGCCATATAGAGAAGACAGGGAACATCAAATCAAATTATATATAAAAAATATAGCAGTAATCTAAATGCAGTTACATTGATTTCCTTAGATGCTTCGTCAATCCATTCCCCATTTTCCCTTTTGTGTGTTAACTGCCAAAAAGTCTGCAAATCGGGCTCCTTTCCGGTCACTGGGTCACGCTGTTAAAATTATATGCTTATTCAACATTACACAAAAAATGTCATACAATTACATGTGACTATCGTAGGAGCAAACATTGAGTTAAACAGAAATCTCACTGCATCATAGCTGACTGCTAGAAAGGATTTTGACCCAGTAGTATGATGTATCCGCTGTTTTGCCTTATTTGCCTTGTTTTTTGCACTTATTATCTGAATATTGACATAGAGCATGTTATGAAATTTATTGACTTCCAATGGGCAGAATGGTGCATATAGACCAACAGCATAAATTAATGTACCTCAAAATAAGGGCTACTAAAATAATCAACCAAGAATTGCCAATCAGAGTCATAAATATCATCAGGGACATGCTTCAAGGCCTCCTCCTTTGTTTCAAACTTTAAGTAATATTCATGAATCCTGGAGCGCCAATTCTGATATAAACGGCCTGCTTCATGCAGAATAGCCTTCCGTACCATATCTGTATCTGGAAGTCTCCAATTGTTCTGTGAACAGAAATTAAGACATGCAATTTGTTCTGATTTTTATAAAAATCTTAGGTATGTTGCATGCATTCTGGGAATGATATAATAAAGGAGTTTAGCACACTGTCACCACTACTTACTATATTCATCACAGCATTACCCTTAAGCACTATTCAGATACCTTTTGTCTATTTTTCTAGTTTCCAAAAAATCTATCAGTACATTCAAGTCCACATTTGGGCCATTTTGACAACCACAATCACAGCCATGCTTTTCCTTTATATTTCCACAAACTGATGATCCCTCATGCAAATCAGCATATTATCATCCTTGGTCAAAACATTTTACTCAAAGGCAATTTTACATCTCTCTGCAGATTAGTTAAAAAAAGCCCAATTCCCTGGGAAGCAAAACCAAGTAATGCCACCCACAAACCAGCCAAAAAAGCAAATCTATCCATTAAAGGCATCATCAATCATTTACAAATCACGATTAAAACCAAACATACCAGAATATTTTGCACTATTGTATCCCTAGTACTTTGTGGAACTTTCTTCCACTGGCTCACATTAAGACGGGCATTCTGGCGAACAATAAGAGAAAGATCAGTTATGAAATCATTGCGGCCTGGACCTATTGCTACCAGCTTTGTAGGATGAATGAGAACATCCAACTTTCCATCTGCACTCTGTTGACGCTTCATTTGAAGCGTCAACCCTCTTGTCTGTCCTCTTCCCTTTCTTTTAGGCTTGACAATTATATCTGAAACACAACATATAAAATAAGATAAGTGTCAAATAAAACCTTACAGCCAGAAAAAATAACCACCACTTAAATGAACACATCCAACTTTCCATCTGCATTTTGTTGATGGTTCTCTTGATTTATTGACTCTCTTGGTTGCCATAATCCCCCTTTCCTAGGCATGTCAACTGCATCTTAAACACACACAAACAAAAAAAAGTTGAATTGTTATTGAAATTGTTCCTTGCAATGAATTCCAATAATGTAAACAGGAGAACCAGCAAACTTGAAAACCACAACTGAATTATTTAAGCCAATTAACAAGTATGTCATGGAAAAATATTCTGAATGAAAAGCATGTCATCTTTTTTGCCCAATAGCAGTATTATCCATTCCTTTTTTTTTTTTTTCTGACAAACTCAAAATTCCCTTTAATCAGAGAAAAGAGGGTATATAGGTAATAAACAAGACAATAAAGCATATACTAATCAGTAGTACCATCCTCCTGCTCCTCCTTGCATCCAGGATTGACTTCCATCATATTTGATGGATTACTGTAAAAGTTCTCGCAATCAGCATTCTCTTGACTGTACTGCCCCCTTGACCATCTTGGTCGTTCTTGTCCATTTTTGTTGGGCACAACTGTATTTAAATACAACAAATATTGAATATAAGACTACTATTAGCATACATGTTCTCTCTTCTATGTTCGAGAGAAAATTGATGACAATATAGGCAACACAGAGGATGATGAAGCAGCAAAAGAGAGAGAAACAACAGTGAAGAACTCTCTTCTTAACTCAGTAACTAATCACATTACCTTAATCAACATACCAAACAAAAAACAAATATTTCCTAATTTCAATGTCATTACCAATGAATATTATAAAGGACAAAAATAAAACTTACAATCAGATTTTGCAAAAAAAAAAAAAAGAAAAAAAGAAAAAAACACTTACTATCAGAGCTATTTTAGTCCATTATTATTAGAAAGTCTTGCCATTGGATAAGCTTCTTGATATGAACTAACAATATATTTTCATAGGGAAATAAGTTTTATAATAACATGTGATTCTCCTAATATCAATACTAATCCATCAATTTTGCTAATAAGAGAAATCATAACCCAGGTGTTATTGTAACCACTAAACATACCTTCATCTTCTGGTTCTTCACTGCCAGGAGCAACTTCAACCATATTTGATGGATTAATGCAACTATTCAAGTTGCCCTGGACACTCTCTTGACAATTCTGAGCCTGTGATCCTTTTGGTCGTCCCCGTCCCTTTTTCTTAGGTATAATGGTACCTGAATCACAAAGTTGATATATAATAACAACAGTTAGCATATGATTCTCACAACAAAAAATAAACTGCAAAAAACAAATAAAAAAGGATAATAAGATGTCAATCTATGTGTACCTCCCTCCTGTTCCTCAATAAAGTCAGGATCAGCTTTCAACCCATTCAAAGGAATATTAGGAATGACAAATTCATCATCTGCACTCTCTTTAACCTCCTTCTGAACATGTGACCCTTTTGGTCGTCCTCTTCCTTTTCTCTTTGGCATGGCACCCAAAAATGAATTCTGGAAAAGAAAAATCAGAAACAAGAAAAGCATCATATCATATTCTCTCATGAAGGAAATTCTTAGTCAGCCTGTTTAAAGTGACATTTGCAATGATAATCATTTCAATTCACCAGCCTAGAACAATTAATTTACCAACAGATGCTTGGTGCCATTCATGAAATCTGAATCATTATAATTAAATGTTTTCATTATTTTCACCATATCAAAAAGTTCTCACCTGATACACTCCTATTAGCAATTATGTACAATTGGACACTGGAAATATAAATTTATGCTATATTTAAAGAGATAATAATAATAATAGATACTATACAAAATGGTTGCCTTTAGGAAAGGACACAAGAACTTCAATGCTACATTTATAACAATAAATAATGGAAATATTCATCCTCATTCAACAAAAACTCCAAGCATCGAACAGGAAAAAAAATTGCATTTTACTACTACTACTATTACAGATACTACTAATAATAATAACATGAAGAAGAATTGAAGAAGAAGAAGAAAAACTGAAGAAAATGAATTCCCTGACAGTGCCACCAACGTCGCATAGAGGATCAGCTTCAAAGAGTAGAAGGCAAGTAGGCAACCATTAAGAGTAGAAGCGAAAACTACTTTTTCTTTTTATCGGTAAATGTTAATGGTTAATTTATTAGTTTTCTTGTTAACAGGAACATAGAACCTGCTACTTTTCCCTTTTTTTTTTACTCCTTTTTAACCACCCAATCAACCTTATATCTCTAGAAGTGAAAACTAGTGGTATGACACACAACACAATGGGGAGAAATGAACGGTATAATAGGAAATTTCTTATTATTTTTTTAAGTGAAAAGTAAAAAGGAAACAACAAAACTCAAGAGGGTTTTCTTGGTGGGGTTGTCAATGGGTGCATGGAATTGAGATAATCGTAGTTCTTACGTAAACTTTAGAGGCATGCACGTACGTTTCGTCGTATTAACGAGAATTGAGAACCATGCAATGCAATGGTTGGAAACAATGGAAAGTAAAGAGGAGAGACTAACCAACCGGAGACGGCAGTGGTCGGAGATTAGACGATCGGCGACGAAGACGTTGGTTTGAGAATGCGCGAAAGGGTTATTTATATTGAGAAGGCGAATCTCAAAAGTCACACCGTAAAGAAAACGAATAAAAAAGAAGAAGAAAAAAAAAGACTTTCAAAAGTTTAAAGTTTAAACACGACTAGTTAATTTAGTGCTGAATTTATATCTCAATGTTATTTTTCAGGTTTAATTTAAGTCTTTGAAATGGCCACCAAGAAATAAATGCAAGTCTTTGAATTTTTTATATTTTAATCTTTAAACTTATATATGTTACTATTACTTAAAATCTGAGATAAAGGTATAAAATAAGATAGAAAAACAATTTTAAGAACTCAAATGAAATTCTAAAAAAATTAAGGTATTTATTTGAATTTTCTTAATTTTTAGAACTAAAATAACATCAAGATATAAATTCAGAGAATAAATACTATTTATAATTTAAAAGAATGAAAAATTATTGTTACTTAAATTTTAAATAATTTCTCTTTCTTTGAAACATGTATAAACGTGCAGTGTAATAAATAGAGGTT
>PYAF01000779.1:426275-462825 GCA_007407185.1 Glycine tomentella
TTATTGTTACTTAAATTTTAAATAATTTCTCTTTCTTTGAAGCATGTATAACCGTGCAGTGTAAAGGTTAATCTTATAGATAAAAAAAAATATCTCATATTTCACAAGAATATGAGTTTCATTTACATTATTGATTTAAAAATCTAATTGATAAATAATTTGTAAGTATATTTATTCACCTTTGGTTAATATTGAAATTTGTTTTGACGTTAATAAATTTTTTACCTAACTTGTTTAATTTATTATAGAAAACAAATACTTAAACCTCTAAGAGTATATCTTTAGTGTAAGATTTTGAATAAGTATTTTGAGCTCAAGATTTGATCTTCACTATATCTTCCAATAAAGTTGAAGAGATCTCCAAGATGAGTTATTTTCTCTCTCCTTAATATCTTGAAATGAGATCTACTATTAAATAAAAAAAATGGAAGAGATCTTGAGAGATCTTTAATCCTATTTGACATTATGGGATCTACACAAAAATAGCCTAAAATTTCAATTTAAGATCTACCACTATAACTTAACTTGATTGAAAGGATGAGAAGAATTTTAAGAGAGGAGAGATAAAATTTCTTGTTCTGTTTACAAGGAAAGAAGATGGATTTAAAAAATAAATTTAATTTTATATTTTTATAATTTTAAATTTTAAATATTTTAAAAAAAATTAATCCATAAAAAAAAGAAGTTATAATAGGATAACGAAATATAAAATTCTACAGAGTACATAAGAATACAAGTAAAGAAAAACAGAACCAATATCATAATCATATAATTTGATTAGATAATGTGAAACAAGTAACATAGTATATGGGGCACAAGTAAAACAGTAGCCATATGTACAAGTATGCCACAAACAAGCAGACGCCAAAAAAACATTACAAAAGCAAAATCATTTACCATATCAGCTAAACATATTGCAAAATATAAACTTACCCTGACTTTCACAAGTAGAATAAAAAAATATGGATTGTATACTACAAAGGCTAGTTGGCAACATATATAGAAAGAAAACAAGAAAATGAAATGATTATCAAGGAGAATGAATACAATTTTTGCAAGCCAAGCTACATACGTCCAAAACTCACTTCCAAAAATGGACTTCCCCAGAACATGGTCAAAATTAACGTATAAAATTATAAATAGGCCCTTATCAGTCAGGGACTAAAACCTGAGGATTCCACTTTTGATGTCTTAAGCCTCGTGTGTCAACTTTCCATTGGGACTGGTATTGTGTGAACATGACTTCCATGGCCCAACTAATGCAAAGATTTATGCAAGTTGCTAGAACAAGGATGTATCAAATTATGCATAAATCAGACTTCAACGTGTAACGGGTAATGAATGGTAAGGTGATAAATTCTGAAATTATTGTTTTTTATCCGTAGGAATCGAAGACAATATTAAGGGATTTATAATAATTTACGCATTCTATTCAACCAACTCACTCCAAAATTATAAATGTGAAAGCCCTATGTAGCAGCTTGACAAAGCGACAAACAGTATGCAATTTAGAAGTATACGTGTAGAGTTATGCATAAAAAAGTGAATGGTTCAAAAAACAAATTATACAGACCAATGAAAAGCCCTGTTTCCTATTAGCAAAGGTTCTTAAGCTGAAAAAATGTGTGGTTATGATTATTTTTTGGCTCACGTCAATATTCAAACAATATCAGGCTGGTGGTACCAGAGTTCATAGAACATGACAAATAGGAGCTTACATGTTGAACTAAAGGGAAAGCAAATTAAATATTAGAATTCATCTTTAATAGTACAAATATCATTATATTTCTTTATTCCCTAAGGCAGAATTTTGTTTGCAGTATTATGATTGAAATGGTGGTCCGAGAAAAATTGGAATTACCAAAGCTTTATGCGAAAAGATTCAGATATCCATCTCACTTTTACATGGAAACATTTGCCTAAAGCATTTTGATAATCACATACTATTATCCAAAAAGCTGAACGAAGATTTGGGTACAATATGAAGTAATGCCTAACGTACGTGAGAACATTTAGTATGTAAAATCCTTGATTCAGGGATGTGTGTTTAACCACAACGAAGACAAATAAAGTCACTGATCTTCAGCTTTTTTGTTATGCAGTTCATTCTAATAAGTTGTTCACAACTTGGTGTGTGCTCTGACCGCTCTGACAACTTGGTGTGTCCAAAAATCAATTTATTAATGAAAATGACACTTATCAATAAAAACACAAGTATTTATTAAAAAAAAACACATGAAGTTAATGCAAAGCTCTCTTCCATCGAGTAGGGAAACTGAACCTACAACAATACCCTCTCTTTCACTCATTTTGCATCTTTCCTTTTCAAATCAGATTCAGGATCCTCACTGATTATGGTCAACGTTTTTTCCAATAGGTGCCTCTGTGTGTGCCTGCAAAGGCTCCAATGAATGTACAATATCTCGCATTAGAGGCCTTGCTTTCGGGTTGTAGTTCAAGCAATCATATGCAAGCATTGCAACCTTGTAAACTGCTTTAATTGGATAATCACCACCCAGCCTTGGATCTATGATTTTTAGTAATCTCCTCTTTTCCTTCAGCAAAGGACGAGCCCATTCTACAAGTTTATGCTCTCCAGCCGGTCCTGACGTGTCTAAAGATCTTCTTGCAGTGAGAAGTTCAAGAAGAACAACACCAAAACTGTAAACATCACTTCTAGGAGTCAGTTGACCTGCACAACATGTTTAATTTTTATGCAATGTTAGTATAAACCTTTGAACTATTAATAAATGAAGAATCATCAGACACAACATTGTTATTTTAAAGACAACAAAGTAATCATACGGGACAATTTTTGATTAAATAATATTGTAAAAATCCTTTATACTGTGAATGCATACACTATACTAGTGAAAAATATGAACTTTATTTCACAAATGAGTACAGAATTCCAGCTTCAAAATATACTCTACCTATCATTATGTATTCAGGTGCGGTATAATCATATGTTCCCATTGCTCGAGTAGAAACATGGGATTTGTCTCCAACTGGTCCATCCTTAGCAAGGCCAAAGTCAGAAAGTTTTGCATTGAACTCCTGTTTTTGAAACATAAAAAAACCAAGATGGTTAGTTGAAAGCTGGCTTATTTTGGAACCATTGTGGCCTTTGCTGTACAAGAGTCGAAACTAATGCAAATATTACATTGTGCTTTCTGCTTCAACACCTGAAATCTAACCAGCGATTTCACAAAATACTAGCTTGTGTGTTTTGGTCTTGTGACAGATATTGTTTCGTTGTGCATGATTGCTTAAACAGAACCATGAAATAACTAAAACAATGCCAATTACTAATAGTACAAACATCTTTGAAATAAAAAAGTATGTGTTCCATGGTGGAATCAGAAACCAAACAATAGTGTCTCAGTTTCATAGAAGTGCTAATAAGACAATATTTCAAACACACTTTCTCTCATTGCTTAAAATCTATTCTACCTTTCTCTTCGTTAAATTTTAATTCCTCACCTGTCTAAGTCTACATATTTTCGTTATATATACTTCTTTTTTTAATTTTTAGTTGACATATTTAAGTGTGCTGACCTGGTCCAATAAAATATTTGATGTCTTGAAATCTCGATAGATGACAGGTTTCTCTGCTCCATGAAGAAATGCAAGTCCCTTTGCAGCGCCCAACGCAATCTTCATTCTTATGGACCAGGACAATGATGGCATACGAGTTCCTGCGCCATTTAAGTGAAGACGCATTAGATATACATACAAGGAAAAAGTGATAAACATTTAAAGGCTGTGGATTGAACCTAAATAGGTTGGTGATCCATATAATTGTTGACATGGCATACATTGTGTAGTTCAATGTAATAATATTATCTTACTTGTCATTTATTGAACTGTATTAAAAGAATGATTCTAAATTAGACACTAGTTATGATCAATACTTCAATTATATTTGACATGTGCAAAATTGTAATAACTTGTAGTAAGAATTATAATAAAAATGAATTTATACCTAAAAAATATTTTTATACAAACCAATCTAAGCAATACTAACTTGTAATTTGGAAGATTGGGTGGGTAGCTGTTATTATAAGAAAACAGCTATGTATTCTTCTTTCTTTTCTTTTTTTGAATGATGTGGTCACTTCTTGTCGCTATACTAGTGATATCGATTAATAGTCTTTAATCTTTTTAATTCAATTTTGTTCAATCCATAACTTTGATCCTTCATTTTTTTATAGAGATATTTCATCATCTTATTTTAGAAAACTCAAAATTTTGGTCCAATCATCAATTTTATTTTTATTTTGGTTCAATTGAATATTAAACCTAAGATATTCATTTAAGTTATTATCAATAAATTAATTAATTAATTAAATTATAAGAAATGAAAAATAAAAAGATTGAACAAAAATTGTGAATTTTATAAAATAAGAAGACTAAATATCTTTATTTTAAAATAGGAAACCAAAATTATAAATTTAGAAAAATACAAATGACCAAAATTATATTTAATTAAATGTAAGTATATATAATGTTTGTCACATAAACAGATATACTTAAATGCTCATTTGATTTAGTGGTTAAGAATTTGTAAATTAAGTATCTAGTACCAGTCTTGATCCTTGAATCACTTGCATGTACCATAAATTATAAACTAAATGATAAACTACATATTTAATTATAATTATCAACGCTCTCCTCCTTAAGTTTGGTGCATATATATATATATATATATATATATATATATATATATATATGTCTTTAAAATATTCTAGAATAAAAGATATTTTCTTAATATTTGAACAACCGTCATGGTTGTTGGATTATTGATATGACAGTGTAACAATTTACAGCTAATTTTTCTACGATATCAATAGTCCATCAATGATTACATGGATTGACACCCTAATACATGTTAATATGCAGCAATAATGACTTAGCTTTTAATTTTGATAGAGGTTAAGGAATTTCAATGTCCAGAGAAATGTGGCATGATATACTTACTTTTGAACAAATGGTTGTCCAGACCTCCCCGGGACATGTACTCATATATTAGTACCCTGTGTTTGTCTTCGCAACAGTACCCAATTAATTTGACTAGATTTGGATGTGAAAGCTGCCCCAAAAATGTGACTTCTGTCTGGAAAGCAAAGAAAATCTTAATTAAATTAATCTTACATCTTTAACCATTAAAATTTCATGCTTGTCCATCAATTTATGTGTCAACAGTAAAATAAATGAGAAAAATAATTATACACTAATAATATAAAATTATTTTATATTTTCATTTAATCACAAATCATCATTTATAATTTGTTGATTTTTATAAAATTATCTTAAAAATCATATAAATCATGATTTATAATTAAATAACAATATAAAATTTACTCTATTCATGTATCATCATTAAACTCAAAATAAATATTAACAAATTTAGACACAGTTCTTAAAAAAGAATGTTATTTTTTCATTAGAATTGGAGTTTCGTATTATTAATATGTATAATAAAAGTCTACATAAAAGATTAATAAAAGCTGTAAAACTCTAATTTTAATTAAAGAATAGTATAACATATACTTATAGAACTGCATGTAAATTGTAGCATGTGAAGCATCATGATTTTGCAGTTAGATAATTTCATACAAAACAATGTACAGAAAGACAAAAAGTGTACCAGCCATTCTCTGTGCCCTCGATGACTGTTGTGACCATTATGAACCTTAACAGCTACAGCAAGTGTTGGAAGCCCTTCCCTTAACTCCTCGGAAATGAATCCTTTGAAAACAATTCCAAATCCTCCTTCCCCCAACACACGATCTGGCCTAAAATTTGCTGTGATTATCTTTAACTCATCATAAGTGAATGCAATCAATGGAATTTTAGCTGATGAGTCACGGTGTAGGACTTTTTCAGGATCCGATGGGAACTTACTATCATCATTCCTTTGTTTGGTTCCCTGGTTCTATTGTATTGGTGAATCAATAAAAATTAGAACAAACGATATGCATATTAAACTGGGTCGTTGATAAGCAAGAGCAGCTGCGAGTAACTGTTCAGGATCCTCATTTTAAGGGTCTATTTCTCTTAAAAGAATCTGAAAAATAATAAATAAAAATAAAAAAAACTTGGTGTTCTTTCACAAAGTCAGAAATCACTTGAAGACATTGTACATTTGCAGAAGTTGTTAACTTGTTTCCAAATAAAGTGGTCCACTTTCCAAAGTTTTATCTTCTTCATATTTTTCTAAGTGAACCCCTTAATTCCTTCAGTTTTTATCCTTAAGTTTCCAAAGCAAAGATACTCTATCTTCTTCAATCTTCTTGCCTAAATTTTCAAAGCATTTGACTCTTTAAATTCTTCAATTACCGTTATCAAATTTTTCTTTTTAATCTTCCTAAATAGAAAACAACACACCACACAAGTCAATTTATTGATTTTTGCTTTCGGGCCCCAAAAATATCTGGAACGGCCCTGATATTAAACTCTGAAAACAGAATACTTATTCCCATTTTATTATATTCATCCAATTATTGTCAGAAAAACAAAACAAAATATACTAATAGTTTTGTTTTGATTTAATTACTCATTCGATCTTTATACCTGTACAATAGCTAATATTTCTTCCTTCCCATTTTTTTATTAATGTTTAAAATTATTGCATGTGGATTAAAATATCTAACAGAACCAAAAATTCTTATATTTGAGCTAAAATGTTTTTATTTAATAATCTTTGATAGTACATCACTAGTAGTCGGTATTAAATTTAGATATATTCAAGAAAAAAATATTAATTAAATTTCAAAATTCTAAAACATCAATTATTTTGGAAAGAAAAATAGAAAGTTAAAACATCAAATAAAGAAATAAAAAGAATACAGTAATTACCAGAAACTCATCATGATCTGTCCTTAATTGAGTCTCTTGATGTGCAGCCAGTTGAGTCATGATGTCAGCCTCCTCATTGATTGGTGAAAAAATTCGTTCAAAAAAATTGGGTCGACCTGCATTTCCCCACTCTGCTGCATTCCACTTCAATGCTTCCCACCACACGCTTTCTCCTTTGATGATCTTCACAGATGCCGTTGACAACTCCCCTTGTGAAAGACTTTGGAGTTTAGGACAATAATAAAATACCATTTCTTCTACATAATGTTCAACATACAGGCCATTAAAAATGTTGACCAATTCAGGAAGATAGAGAAGAGATATCTTTCTCAACTTGGGCATTGTTAACCGTGTTTTTATTTCTGATGAGTCATGACGTATAAGGGTGGTTACTTTTGGACAGTCTTCAATAATAATCTCCTCCAATAAGGAAAGGTCCTTAAGAGAATCTACGGTGAAAACTGTAGTTAACATGGGGCAAGTGTGCAATGCTATAGACTTCAAGCGGAGAAAAGAGGGGTTAGGCCTTTCACAAATGCTTTTTAAATTTTTCATATAGAATACGCTCAAAAACTCCAAATTTGGAAGAGCAGGCCCATCATGGAAATAACTTCTATCCACAATTGTTTCCATTTGATTACATTCCGCCAATATACATACTTGCAACCCAGATAAATTCCTCAACTCAAAATCAGAGAGACCCTTGATGGTCATATGTCGGTCTAGGTATAAGGCCTTGAAGTTTCCAAGTTTCATCTTCACTACGTTTGGAACATTCACACCATTAACAAACTTTATACTATAGTCACAATGCTTGAATTTTTCCTCCAGTTCAGGTGTCACACGCGATATGAAACGTCGCATATGATTACCAACAACCAATCTGAAATTGAGGGATTTGTAGACTGGTATGAATTGCAAAAGGTTAGCCTTTGGGACATATATACTCACTGTCTCTAACCTCTTTAATCCAATAATTTCAAAAAAAACAGTATTAACATTATCATTCCATCGCTCATCTTCAGGGTCAACTTTGATGTTCAAATAATTCAACTGTGTAAGATTTGATATCAGTCCCGTAGGAATAATTGTTGAGTTGGAAATTTGCTTGCCTTTATTGCCATGACCAAGTACATGATGGTATCCATCAAAGCAAAGGGTTAAGCTTCGCAAGTTGATCAGTTCTCGGATCTCTTTAGGTAGATGGGTTAACAAAGTCCCATCAAGATCAAGCTCTTCAAGATTCTTTAGTAGCCCAATTTGTGGTGGTAGTTCCATGAAGAGATCACAACCTCTAAGATAAAATTTCTTAAGTTGTGTTAATTTGGAGACAGAAGAGGGCAAATCCCTTATACTAGTGTAGGATAAGTCCAACTGTTGTAGCAAAGGCATGTGGTCGAAAAATGAGTCAGGGATATCCATCAAATCAACATTACCCTGCAACAGAAACACTCTGAGGTTAGGGCAATATGGTGATTGTGGTAGCTCACATATTTTGTTGTCCATCAATTCTATCCGAATAAGGTCGTGCCATCGTCCAATGCAGGATGGATCCGGCAACCCTAATGCATCATGCCTTATGATGGAAGGATTCAAGGTGTGTAATGATTTTATTATATCATAGGTTTCTACGGGCAAATAGACATCTCCTCTTTCATTTTTCAACAAGACAAAGCGGTCTAGAAGCTCTCTGATATGCCTTCTGTATTCATCAAATTCATCTGAATTAAGTTTCATCTCTTGTGTATGTCCTAATAAAATATTGGCCCAATCAGACACTAAGATAGCAAGTCGCTCCCCAATTTTAATGTTGTGAACAGACAAACTTAGTTCAAGGCAAAGCTTTTGTGTATCATCAATGTCTTCCCAAATAATATCAACGAATGCATTGACCATGACCCTACAAATGTCAATTCCGTCACTATCTCTATAATCATAGGAAGGATTCAGGCTGCTGCTTAATTTTTCAAGTGCAACTTGCCACAGTTTAACATCTTCAACATTCTTAAGGTACTTTGCCAAGAGGACAAGGGCAAGAAGATGGCCATGACATTCCTTAACGATTTGCACTGCAATTCTCTGAATGGCCAGTGATAAGCATATCTTGCTGCTGCCCACATAGCGGCAAAAGAGTTCCCAAGGCAACAAATGATCCTGGGTCCTTATGTTCAAATCCATCATGCTTGTAATTCTGAAGTCATCGTCCTTCGGCTCAGTTGTTATCAACACCACCACAATTCCAGTAGGAAAACGCACTCTGTGGAGGTCCAGCTTCTTGTTGCTGTCTGTATCCACTACAATCACCAAATGCCTATTCTTTTCCTCACCCCCTTTTGTCTCCGAAAAACCTGCTGCCATCATGGTATCGATCTCTTCTTGAACTCGAATCTCTGCATCAGTCTCATATGTTGAGGCATCGATCCACAGGGCTCTAAGAAAATCTTTGTCAATTCCAAACATCATGTGCTTCTCTTCCAAGGCTGCTTCTATTTTGTTAACTACAGATCTTTTTTCAGCCAAGTTTCTGGTTGGCAGACTGATATAGCGTGCATAGTAATCTCCAGAAAACAAAGTTTGAATTAGTTGGTTAACTGCGAGATCAACAGTTAGGTGGAGGATGGCTTCTGGTATTGCATCAGCATCATTATGGTTGAAGATGGATCTCTCACCACTTTCTATTTTACTTGTTATTTCCGTTGGCATAAATCCCGTCATACATCCCAGTGCCTTCTCAGTTAGTACACGCCATGGTTTGTCCATCACAGTAGTATCATGATCAGTGGACAATAACTGAGCTTTCCATTCAGGAAATGCCCTAATCCAGGATTTTAATATACCTCCCTCGTCTATTTTCATTGGATAAGTCAACAATAGGCTCATCAAATCCCTTATCCTCATCAAACTAGACAGTTCCTCGTATGAAACTTCATTTTTTCCCGAGGATGTTCCCTCTGATTCATTTTTGAGAGAACCACGTGCGTTGCTCAAACGGGAACCCATTTGCTGGATGTCAGTAATGATGGTTTTCCCTGTGGAGGGTAAATGTATAATAATAGATACGTTAGACAAAAGCCTTTCTAATTCAGGATGTTGAATTGTATAATTTAAATTTCAAATTATTGTTAGGATTTGTTAGGTCGTAATAGTTTGTTATTATATTTCAATATTTGAATTAGATAGATCAGTTTGTTATTATTAGTTATTATTATCCTGTATTAGTAAGATTTTGTTGAATTTCTCTATCTTATATAATAACCTAACATCATGTTGCATGTTGAGGAGAAACAAAAATATATGAAAAAGAATGAAAGAATGAATGAAAATAGTTATTTATCCGTATCTGATTTTTAAGATATTCAAAGATCAATTTGTTTGTCAAGGAGCATGCAACACGAAAGCCTCTCATTTTAGCTTTTAAGATTTTAATGTGATGTTGATACTAAATATTTTTTTAATATGTAACTTGCATTTTGAATTTATAAAAAATAATTTAAAGTGTAATATAAGATTTTTTTTTTTAAAAAAAATTGAAATAGAAAGACGGCCAAAGTATAGATATAAAAAATAATAATGTAGCTTGAGATGGTTGAAAAAATATTTTGTTTTTCTTGTTGCAGCAGCCATAGTGCGTGCAATGCATCCCAAAAACAGAATATATTAAGAATGCTTAATCAATGGAGTGAAAAAAGTAAGATCCTCAAACCCAAAGGGTTGGGGGAATTGTGCAAGGTCCCTTAACATTTATAAGAGTAATAACAATCTATTTAATAGGAGAATCCGTATTCGATTCTTATTATGTGTAAAATTTTCTTAGATCAATAACAACTACATATCGCGATCAGGATTAATCTCTAATCTAATGGATTGGAGGACATCCGTGATCTGTGACTTAAGAAAAGTAAGATCCTCACACTCTAGTTGAGGATTAATTCCTATTTTTAGGATAAGAATAGATTTTTCACTTGCACAGTTAAATATAAATGTGGACATGAATAAAAGTTTGTTTCTATATTTCACTAACATGTAATTACATATATTTCCATGTAAACATTTGATTCAAATTAATAATTATTTCCAAAGTTAAAATCTATTTCTACTACTAAATAATATGTCAATTGAGACATGTATAACAAGGAAAAAAAATAACATTGAGATATTTAGTATAGGTAATTTTTATTTTCAACTAATTAAATCAACCATTTTCTTGAAAATGAGATTGTTTTTTGGACATGAAAATGAGATTGTTCAAACTAGCATTTGGGGGAAATTTATAAAATATGTTCATAAGACCAATATTTAACAATATTCCAATGAAAAATCATCTTCATGATTGAAGCAAGGCCTCTAAATATTGTAATCTTACCTTGAGTAGATTATACACCTTCTCTGCAATATATTTTCGTAGAAGGGTGGCATCCTTCTGCAAAAGAAAATAGAAAAAAGAAAATGAGTGTGCAACTACATAGTTAAAGGATATCAATAAATTCAGAATAGGCTAGGCTAAAATATTCAGATTTAGTCATGTAAAATTTTGAATAATTTTTTTCCTTGCAAAATTAAAATATGCTTGCAGCGATTTTCATTTCACTTCTATTCAGATTTAGTCATGTAAACGCGTGCGCGCGTGAGATTCCGATTGTTAGTGATCACTCTCCGTTGCAATAGTAAATGGCGCTCTCCCCTCCCTATCCCTCACGCACTTCACGTGCCCCTCACTGTTTCCTCCCGTCGAAATATGCAGACCAGGAAAACCATGAGTTCGAAGAGGACAAACATTAAAAAAATTATATCATAAATAAAAATAATATAAAGATAATATATAAAAAGATGTAAACAGTAAATCAGTAATTTACAGATAAATTATAAACATGATGGATTGATAAATAATTTGATAAAGTCTAGTGAGTCTTTAATAAAATAATTTATAATTTAAAATCAAACTCAAAGTAATAATATAGAGATAAGAGATAAAGAAGACACAATTTTAGCTTAAAAAATTCAATTTGATAAAAAAATCAAGACGTCCAAATTAGATAATTAATCTAATGGACAACTCCACTATGATAATAAATAAGTATTTTTAAATTCTGATGGAGAGTTAAGAATTAGACTTGTCAAAAATTTTTATATGATCTCATAACAATTTGGAATGGAATGCATATTATCAACACCACTATAAACTCTCTAAAACTCTAATATTATTTGGAATGAAATACATATTATCAACACAAAAATATGTTTCTATTTATATTAATTTAAGCATATGATTTTAACCAATTTTTTAATGCAATCTTAAAAATATTTTATCATATTATGCAATGGAATCTTAAAATTATTTTATATTATGCAATACAATTTTAAAAATATTTGATATTATCCAATACAATCTTAAAAATATTTTATCCTATTTTTGAATACAATATTAAAAAAAATATTATATCTTATTTTTGAATGTAATGTTAAAAAATATTTTATCTTATTATACAATGTAATCTTAAAGATTTTTATTATATTATGTAATATAATCTCAAAAATATTTATCCTATTTTTTAATGTAATATTAAAAATATTATATCCTTTCATATTATACAATACAATCTTTTTTATTATTAAATTATTTTTTTAATTTTTAATATATATATATATATATAATAAAATTTTAGGGGGCTAACCCCAGTCTCCGCCTCTGCTTGAGTACATGGAAAGAAAAGTTCGAGTGATTTGTACAGAGGGTTTCAGCCTGATTTCTATGTTATGAACAGGGTTTGTTTATACTTGTGAAATATGGTATCGTGCCTAATGCACTCAAGCTGTTTGATGAAATGCCGGAGAAAGCCACGAAGACCTCAGTAATGAATTACCGTTACCGATGTATATAAAAGGTTTGTTTTTCACGTTACTTGCAACAGTAAGGCATTATATTGGATAACACAGGCCGGTAGATTGATAAATGTAGCATGTTTGTATTTATTATTACCCTTTACATCCGCAACGACCTGTTAACTTCTGTTAGCATCAATTCAATATCACAAAGTTCAGAGGCATTTCACAAATTACACCTAAATTTTAAATATTAAAGCAATAAACAAGTGCGGTATTATTTTCTTTAACCTCCACTGGCAACCACGTATTCCTTCCTTTCCGCTCTTTTCTTTTGTTCATGGGCTATGGGATGTACAAATTCTAGACCAAATCAATTAAACCAGTTAACCTTTGGGTAGTTTTGTTTATTTTTCATGTGAAGATGGAATGGAATGGGATGGAAAATCTATCATTTTTTTAACCTCATATCCTGCCAAAAATTTGTGGCATTTTTTTTCACGGCTTTAATCCCCAAAATCATTTTTCTGAAATTTAAATACATTTTACATGGACTGCATAAGGGTGCATAGGTGTTCAGTTAGTCATCTATGCAACCTTATGCCAATATATGAGAAAATTTATAATTGAAGAGAATAAGTTTATTTTAAATTATGAAATACATTTATTTCATTTTATTTTCTTATTTTCTTCTTCTATAAATACTTATTGAGAAATTTATCTAAACATAAGATTAGGTATGCATAATGCATGGTTTGCTGGTTGTTTCCTACGGATTTTGTTAAATATGCATATGATATTGGTTCAAACTGAAAATTGAGCTTGAAACTACCTAAACATAGATAAATGAAAAAAAGAGAGAAAAAAGATTGAGAAATGAATACTATTTGAAATTTCACTGATAAATGACGCCAAAAAATGTTAGATATCCATGGGTTTCCTTGTAGTCACTTTTCATCTGAAATTTCTCTCTTTTATGTGTATTAACAAAGCAAACCTATTGGCTACAGTAGCCAGATGCAAAATTAAAGAGAGAAATTTCAGATGAAAAGTGACTACAAGGAAACCCATGGATATCTAATATCTTTTGGCGTCATTTCAGATGAAAAGTGACTACAACGGTGTAACCTATTGCCTATTGCCATAACACCTTTTCTAGCTAGACAATCAGCAAGGTGTGCCTCTTAATAAAACAGACCCCTAAATCACAAGTTCAATTTTGATCTGTCAACTATATTAATTTTACTAAAATATGTCGTGAAGAGACTGCATGTTTTGAATTTGATCCTGCATTCCCAAACTCACATTCAAGATGCTTGACGTCATTTTTTTTTATTATATGCGCTAGTTGCTTTGTTCTTGTAATCTTGTATTCTTGTTTGCCTGGTAATAGTCTTTTTTTTCTTTTTAGAATTCTCATTTCATCAGCTGACATTTTACTGATGTATGTTCTTATCATTTTTTTTTCTTTCTCTTTATATTTTTTGTGAACAATATGGTGGTAAAAATGTAATTACCAGAATAAATGGCACAGCATTGGCTCCCTCTATCCATTCCACAAATTTAGGCTGAATGTCATAACATTACAACGGTGGATCTTTAACAAGCTCTATGATTCTTCAATCATCACGAAAAAGGTTTTGCAGTGTGATTCTTTATTCAATTAAAGTAACAGGATCAAATCACAAAAAGGCTCCGTGATTCTTATACTTTATAGTTAAAAACAATAAATAATGTTATCTCTATCTGTACATTGCACATTGTTGTTGTTTCTTATTTTCCTTAACATCATATGCTTAGAGTTTTATGTTTTATTAATTTGACACGGAGTTTGTCAGTCTACAGAGATATCCACACTGATATAAAATTGATATTAACTTGACAGGTGTGTACACTGACAAACTTGTGTCTGGATATCTGATTAGAAGAAAAAAAAACTTGTGTCTGGATATCTAGAAAACTTTCTTCAATTTAATTTAATTTTTTAATGTCAATTAAATTTTTATATTAAAAAATTAAAATGCTAATATTTTTGTGTTCAAGCAATAAAAGTAAATCAAAAATAGAAAAAACAAAAATATATTTTCCTGATATGTACTAGGTGAAAGAATTGATTTTTTTTTATTAAAAATGGGTAATAAAAATAAAATATGAAAATAAAATACTTTTCTTCAATGTGATTTTTCCCATTATTTTAAATTTTGCATATTAAAAAAAAGTTTTTATTTATTTATTTTTATCTTAAGCTGTGAACTTTGGAAGTTAATTTATTTTTAAAATTTAACATTTATTGTCTAAAAATATTTTTAGTCCTCAAGGCACCTCAATTAGAGAATAAAAATAGTAAAATACACCGTTGGTTATGTAAAGACTATAATAGACAAATTTTGGAAAAATCATACTTTGTTAGGAAAAATTATATCCATCACTTAAAAAGATATTGATATTTTATATTTAAAAATAACACACATATTAGATGATAAATTATGTTAATAATTTAAAAATGAATATTTTAAACTATCACTACTTTCTAGATCGCACATATATCCTGATTGTTTTCAGTTTAGGAACAATAAATATGCATCACATGTAGTTTTGAGTAATCTTTAATGATAGTAATAGCTAGTACAGTATGATACTTGATAATTTTGAACTCAGATTTATAGGTTTCTTTATTATGAAATAAATTATTCAAGCAGATTTTATAACTATGGATAATCGAAGGCATAAAGCCGGTAATAAAGGATGTAGAGTACTAACCTATACAAGACTTGAGATGAGAATTGAGATCCTCGCCCCCGGGATCCACCTGCTTTTAGCGTTGAGTTGTTAAGTCATGATACAAGGAAAAGCAAATTAATTAGGTATATGAACTGATCTCGTGAACTTTGGTTATTCTATTAGATCTTCATGATTTAAGTAGAGAAGATCATTGTAATTAAACATCTTTACCAGCATGATAAAAGTCAAATCGAAAAAGAAAAATCCAGATTCTATTTATCAACCGGAGTTAAAGCTCACCGTGTATTTCCTAACTTACAAAGCCAAAATTATAGAGAACGCAATACATAACTGGCTTTGTATGGAAGGAGTGAATAGAAATGAATTGAAACCGCCCAGATAATGCCTTTATTTCTTTTCATTTAGGGTGCCTTTGGGGAATTGGGAGGGACCATTTTATAGTTAAAGCTGTGTCAATATCATCTACTTCTCTAGGTTGACTCGAGTTATTTTTGGCTTAGACTTAGAGCACTAAAAAAAAATAATTGAGTTTCTTAATTTTTTTTTATAATTTTTACAGTAATTTCTATGATTCTATATACAATTTTATTTGATAAGAAATTAAAAAAACTAAAAAAAATCAATTTTTATATATTGTTTTATTTTCACTCAATTGTATTTAATTAGTATATGTAAGATAAATATTGTTTTTATTACTAAAAAATAATTTCTTATAAAAAATACTTTAATAAAAAAATAATACTCAATAAACTCTTAAAGAAACCCCTGTTGAATAGACTCATACTCCAAACTAAAATCTAATATAAGTAACTAGATTCGTTATTAACATGGACCATTATGACAAGTGATCTATGGTACACCACTAATTTTAGCCTCCAGATTAATCTGAATTCCACGTTACTATCATATACCATCCTCACTATATTTTTTCTCCTCCAAACCCCTACCGCCTCCAACCTCCTCTCCTCCCTCCCCTACGCAATTACCATGCCACTCAGTTGCATCATTTTCCCATCTGAAAATAAAGAAGAAAAACACAATAAAAAAAAGATTCACCTGCGGGATCCCTTCGAGAATCCTCAAGGATCTCCGCTACCACCATACAACGAAGCACCTCAACGTCGCCAACCACTACTTCCAGAATCCGCCGTCTCCCGAGGTGCCCGAAGCGGCGGCGCTGAGACTGTTCAAGTCAGTGTTGGGGAAGAAGGGAGAGAGGGAAGCGGATGAGAGTTGATGAGGGTTGGTCGGAGACGGCGGTGTTTGGGGACGGTGGTGCCTGCGTCTCGACGTAGCCGCCAGATGCGGTGGAGGTGCTGCTGGAAATAATAGAGGGATAGCCGGAGAAGGAGAAAGAGTAGGAAAGGTAAAGTTCTAGTGTGGAGGTTATATAATAAGGCTTACTACACCTTAGATTAGATTAATCTAAGGGTTATCATTAATGGTGCATGGTGGATCACTTATAAAGGTGCTCCACCTTAGAAGCCATCCTATTTTTATACCTTTTTTCTCTTCTGAAAGTATTTATTTTTATTTTTATACCGTCGCGTGCTTCACTTAACTCTGAAACTCCGATTTTGAGTCGTGCTTCCAATGCTTCTTGTCAGTCGAGTGCCGAAGTCGAAGTTCTACACGACGCCGTTTACCACGGGACCCCAAATTCTCATTGGTATTCGAAACTCAAGAACCTTTTCATTCAACACCGCCACGAACGACTCTACTTCTACTTCCACTTCCACAAATTCTTTCAATATCATCAAATCACACAAGTATCTTCTCTTTCACCACCTCAACAATCGAAGTTTAGATGAAGCTCGCGTCATCTTCGATCAAATCCCTACCCCGCACGTTTCCTTATACACCATATTGCTCCATGCTTACGCACAGAACCACAGACTCCGCGAAGCTATCGACCTCTTTCGTAAAATTCCCTTCAAGGACGTCGTTTCCTGGAACTCCATCATCAAGGGGTGTCTTCATTGCGGCGATATCGTCACCGCCCGAAAGCTGTTCGACGAAATGCCCCACCGAACCATCGTGTCGTGGACCACCCTCGTCGACGGGTTACTGCGCTTGGGAAATGTTCAAGAGGCTGAAACCTTGTTCTGGGCAATGGAACCTATGGACAGGGACGTGGCTGCGTGGAATGCAATGATTCATGGGTATTGTAGCAATGGTAGAGTTGATGATGCTTTGCAATTGTTCCGCCAAATGCCTTCGAGGGATGTGATTTCTTGGAGTTCCATGATTGCTGGGCTTGATCACAATGGGAAGAGTGAACAAGCATTGGTTCTTTTTCGTGACATGGTGGCTTCTGGCGTGTGTTTATCTTCTGTTGTCTTGGTTTGTGGGTTGTCTGCTGCTGCTAAGATACCGGCTTGGCGTATGGGGATTCAAATTCATTGCTCTGTGTTCAAGCTGGGTGACTGGCGTCTTGATGAATTTGTTTCTGCTTCGCTCGTCACTTTTTATGCTGGTTGCAAGCAGATGGAAGCTGCGTGCAGGGTTTTTGGTGAGGTGGTTTATAAGAATGTGGTGATATGGACTGCTCTATTGACAGGGTATGGTTTGAATGATAACCATAGAGAGGCATTGGAGGTGTTTGGAGAAATGATGAGAATTGATGTGGTTCCGAATGAATCTTCCTTCACCAGTGCTTTGAATTCTTGTTGTGGATTGGAGGATATTGAGAGGGGGAAAGTGATCCATGCTGCAGCGGTTAAGATGGGTTTAGAAAGTGGCGGATATGTGGGAGGTTCTCTTGTTGTCATGTATAGTAAATGCGGTTATGTCAGTGATGCAGTGTATGTATTTAAGGGGATTAATGAGAAAAATGTTGTCTCGTGGAACTCAGTCATTGTTGGTTGTGCACAGCATGGATGTGGCATTTGGGCTCTAGCACTCTTTAACCAAATGTTGCGTGAAGGGGTTGATCCGGATGAAATTACATTGACTGGTTTGCTTTCTGCTTGTAGTCATTCTGGGATGTTACAAAAAGCAAGGTGCTTCTTCAGATACTTTGGCCAGAAAAGATCGGTTACGCTTACAATTGAGCACTATACAAGCATGGTGGATGTGCTTGGACGGTGTGGAGAGCTCGAGGAAGCAGAAGCACTGGTGATGAGCATGCCGATGAAAGCAAATTCAATGGTATGGTTGGCTTTACTGAGTGCATGCAGGAAGCACTCTAATTTAGATGTAGCCAAAAGAGCTGCAAATCAGATATTTGAAATGGAGCTCGATTGTAGTGCTGCATATGTATTGCTGTCAAACTTGTATGCATCTTCAAGCAGATGGGCTGAAGTAGCTTTGATACGGAGAAAAATGAAACATAATGGAGTTGTGAAGAAACCAGGATCCAGTTGGCTAACCTTAAAAGGACAAAAGCACAAATTTCTCTCTGCAGATAGATCTCATCCTCTTGCTGAGAAAATTTATCAAAAGCTAGAGTGGCTAGGAGTGAAGTTAAAAGAATTAGGTTATGTTCCAGATCAACAATCCGCTTTGCATGATGTTGAAACTGAGCAGAAAGAAGAAATGTTGTCTTACCATAGTGAAAGGCTTGCAATTGCATTTGGGTTGCTTAGCACTGTTGAAGGCAGTACAATAACAGTAATGAAAAATTTACGTGTATGTGGTGATTGTCATAATGCAATAAAGCTTATGGCAAAGATTGTTGACCGTGAGATTGTAGTACGTGATTCTAGCCGCTTTCATCACTTCAAGAATGGTATATGTTCGTGTGGGGATTATTGGTAAAACATTCTTTGTTCATGCAAAGAGTCTAATGATAATTTATTCCACCCGGGGTCATCATACTTCTTAAAAACCGAGGAACGAAAAATTATGCGAATGGGAGTGAGTATATTTTTTGCTCTGTACTGCAGATCCTTGGTCATGATAACAAAGGAGGGAGAAAAAATTGCCTAAAACTTAAGATTTGTATAAATCCTGAAGTGTTTTGAAATGTAATTGTACAATAAAGTAAATTTGAAAAGTAATAAAAGTTTTGGGAAATAAACTTGACAAAAATGTAAATAACTTATTTGTTACAAACATTAAGGATTAAAATTATCCTTTTAAAAATATGTATATGTTTCTGTTACGTCGTGTCGCATGATGTGGAAATTGAGCAATTGACATGTAAGTGTTCAATTTATTGGGAGTGTGTTTGATTCTACGATAAAAAAAAATTCATAAAGGACCAAGCCGAACAAAAACTTAAAACGTATATAACTAAATATGTATTTTAGCCAAAAATATTTGAAAAGTTATTTTTAGTGTTTCCTGTACAATCTTTGGAAAAGGAAACAAATTAAAAATAAGATCATACTTTTGTAATTAAAAAGTGAAAACAAAGAATGAAAGATCTTCATGTATAAGTGAAAACAGACAATGAAAACTGGAAACAAAATTTCGACCCCTAAAAAACTTGAATGTGTAAATGTTCAAATGACATGTAAAATGTTCAAATTGCATGATCAGGCTATATAGACGAAAGATCTTCATATATAGTCCTGATACCTGGCCTATCAGAAACAGATCTTATGCATCGAATAGCTATTCCAAGGACCTCATTCATTCCCTTTTCAACAACTGAATTACCTATTTCTTGCACCAGTGCAGCATCAAAACATTCTGATCCTCTACCTTGTGCAACACGCAACCTAACCCAATTTGCCAGATCAACACCTTCCTTCTCGTCAGATACAACATCACCAGCACACCTTCCAGTTAAAAGTTCCAAAAGTATAATACCAAAAGTATAGACATCTGATTTCAAGGAAGGCATTGGCTTCTTGGAGGCAGCAAGCTCTGGTGCGCGATATCCCAAGACCCCATCATCAAGCATTTGTTCAAATGTACCAGCTTGAGTCATAAGCTTCTGAAGGCAGTAATCAGCTACACGTGCATGCAAGTCACGTGTATCTAACAACACATTTGTCGCTTTGAGGTTTCCATGAGGAACAGCACGATCGAAGTGGAGATAGTTCAGCCCACGTGCTATATCGACTGCTATTTTTAGTCTCAGAGCCCAAGTCAATGGTGGACCTTCTCGTCCTTGTCGATCTGAAAATAATTTATAAGTTCAAAGTTCAAAAAATGCCGGATGACTAATTAAACCAATAGGGAAGATAAATAATAATGCGTAAACATTTATCAGTAGCACTTGCATTGCATCAGTGAATATTGGCATGCATTGTGATTTATGCACACACAAGCTCACATAAGATGCTTATAATTTATGGTACTTGAATGACAATTTTATGATTATATTAACAAGTTCCTGGCATTTGGCAACTTCTATAAGTTACATTTTAACATCCAATGCGCAATTGAAATCATGCAACTCTACAATCTTTGACTTGTGGAGCCGTGGACAAGGAACTAGGTGTTGTATTTGAGCAAAACTAGAATTTAGGATGACTGAGATTCTGCACTTATTGTGGAGTTTGGTGCAAATTATGGAGAAACAAGACCTTTCCTTTCTTGTGTTTTTTCTTGTATCTTTTGTGATTTTCATATCTCAAATGGTGGAATCAGATCGATTAGGTGATAAAATGTACACAAGGTCTTCATATAGATACATGTTTGTTGCAGTAGCAGATGCATGGCACAGAGAAGCTTCCAAATCATGCCCTTTTAGGCATTTCAACATAAAATTTAGATTGGTTACCTGTTACAAATTAAACTTCATGATCCTAGTTAATTATGTCAGATTTTTTTTAACTGATTTTTACTTATTCAATTATCCGCCGCTTTCCATTCTTCCATTTCTTATTCATTGCTTCTTTGTTATTCTATTTCTCATTCAAGTGTTTAACCTTCACATGTAATGATACAGCGTAGTAGCAATGGAAGGAAGGAAGGAATGTCAACATCTTACCATAAAGAAAACTTGCAAGACTTCCTGGAGAGATGTAATCTGAAAGAATAAGCTTCTCATGCTGTGTAGGACCCCAGTAGTACCCTCTCAATCCCACAACATTGGGATGCCTGATGTTTGCAATTTTTTTAGCCTCTTTCGTAAATTCTTTTTTCCTTGTTGCCACTCCTTCTCTAAGCCACTTCACTCTCAATAACAAACCATTCTCCAGAGTTGCCTTGTAAGATGTACCATGACTGCTTCTCCCCAAAACTTCAGCTGGGGCTCTAGACAGCTCCTCATGTGTCAATGTTATTGCATCATGAAAATAAAGCTCTCCAGTCAATTTATCTGGTGATCTTGCATATAGGCTTGCATGATTTCCTACAGAAACTGAATCACTAGACCCTGGTGATGAAAAGTGGCTATTTTTTGATGGGGAGAACCTTGTTGCAGCTTCCATTTTTTCATCATGGCTGATAATCTCAGATGACGATCCTTTCTGTGAGGTCACAAAATCCTTGGCTGATACAACTAAAGCACCAATCGAATCTTTTGCGCAACCAGGGCCAGTGGTGTGTGGTTGAGCATGCTCTCTCATATCCTTAGCAGTAGCATATTCTGATGGACATCTTGATATTCGAGTGTAGTGTATGATGACAGCGAGCAGTACTAACATGAATAGAACAGCAACCGCACATGATCCTATGATGATCACTTTAACAATAAAGCTGATAGACTTCCTATTGGAACTTTCATCAGATGTATTGGTTGATCCAGAAGGGTCGTTTGGAAAATGCAACCTATCATTACCGGGATAGAAAGAAGAACTAGGGAACTTCCTAAGGTTTTCTGGGACAACTCCAGACAGATCATTGTTTGAAGCATTGAATTTTTTTAGCCCCTTTGGTATGTTATTTGGTAAAGGGCCTGTAAAATTATTTTCTGATATATCCAAGGAATCTAGGGAATTCATGTTAGCAATTGTGGTTGGCAGAGATCCAGAAAAATGATTTCCAGCAATATTGAGCACTTTCAGGCCTGTTAATGACTCAAACTCAGCAGGAAAAGAACCATTAAAATGGTTATAAGAAAGTTCAAGAATTTGGAGATTGAAAGGACGAGGGGGAAAGGATGATAAACTAATGCCACCAGAAAACGTATTATTTCCAAGATGAAGCTCTTGCAAAGTGGGCATTGTGACCAGATCAATTAGAAATTTCCCATCTAACTGGTTGGAACTAACATCAAGTATTCTAAGCTTTGGATACTGTGTTAAGACGCTTGGAAGGGAGCTGCTGAGAAAGTTATGGGAAAGATTTAGATAGTTTAATCGAAAAAACTGAGTTACCTCTGGGATGGATCCTATCAAGTGATTCCTACTGAGATCAAGAAATTCAATATTCCCCCATTTCATCATCCTAGTTAAATTTCCTTCTAATTTGTTATTTGACAAATCAAGTACAGCACAGCTTCCAGTAAGCAATGGCAGCTCACCAGTAAACCCATTTGATGAGAGATTAAGAAAGTACAGTGTTGTTGATGTAATTATACTTACTGGCCCTGTAAGACAATTTGAACATTGGATTAATAGCAATTCAAGCAAAGGATAGAGAACAAAAGATATCAGAAAGCACCACTTATTCCCCAAGAAAAATAATGTAATATCTTTATTCAGAGAAAAAACAAAAGTCACATTTCTATTTTACCTAAGAGATTGTTGCCACTCAAATCAAGTTCAGTTAAAACCAAAGAGTCTCCTTTAAGAAGACCAGAGGGAACAAATCCTGAAAATCTGTTGTTGCTTAGCTTAAGGACCATGAGTTCATAAACAAAATCAAATTCAGGCAATTCTCCGGATAATTGATTGTAACTAAGGTCTAACACCTTCAAGTATTCAAAATCTGGTTGCTCACCTCCACTAACCAATGATCCAGTTAGCCGGTTGTGGCTTAGATTCAAATACTTAATACTTTCAGATAATTGTGGCAGAGACTTCTGCTGCTGAGAATTAGAACTCACAAGCATATTCTCACTAAAATCAACATAGCTGGCACTTGAAAAAAGTATAAATTCATCATCTAAATGACCCTCAAGCATATTCCCATGCAAGTCAATCTTTTCAAGGGAAAAAATCAGCTCAAAACCTTTGGGAATTTTTCCAGTGAAGCTATTATGAGATAAATTAAGTGATACCAGGTTAGTCAGCTTAGTCAATGATGTTAGCAGTTGTCCAGAAAATGAATTGCAGCTCAAGTCCAAAGATTGGATTGAAGCCATTCCAGAAATAGAGTCAGGTATGGAGCCAGAGAAGTTATTTCCAGCCAATGACAGATTCTGCAAGCTAGTTAACTTGCCAATACCCACCGGTAAGGATGAAGAAAAGAGATTATTGGAAACATCCAGAAACTCGAGGCTTTTGAATTCAGCAATGTTGCCAGGAAGTTTTCCTGAGATAGAATTGTTGGACATGGAGAGTTTTACTAGCTTTGTGAGGTTTGAGAAAACACTCAAGTTGGCATCAGCGGCGAGACCAAGGTTATCAAGTACAACACCAGCAACATCACTACCATTACACAGTACTCCATTCCATGAAGATGGACATCCATCAACATCAACATAGTCCTCGTTCCAAGAACTAAGGACATAACCAGTAGGGTCATGCTTGATGCCTTTCTTGAATTCCAGCAATGCTAAAATGTCCTGTGAAGGAAGCTCCGCCATAATGGAGAAGAAAGGTAATGACAACACTAAAATGATAAAGCTAAATAGCTTCATATTCCTCTATATAAATAGCTGAATGTGTCTACTTATGCTTACGTACAGTTCAACTTGCCTGAATATTAAAAGAAAACACCAGTTTAGAGTAGAAGCAAGCTCAAGCTTATAAAAGAAGACTAGGCACTACTCAAACCACTCTATGTTAAGGACTTACTTGCAGTGTAGTCAACACAAAAGATCCAAGGAACCATTCTTCAAAAGCCAAAACCTTGATGGAGCCACCATTCTCTAAAATGCTTCTCCTGATCAGCAAAACTACTTACTAGCTAAAAATAATATACAAAACGACAGCAAAATAAAGAAAAAAAACAAAAGCTCCAAGAGATTGCTTGTCCCTCAAAAGAAGCCAAAAAATACCGTGAAGCTTCACCAGAACCAACCAGTAACTGCTGCGAAAGTACGATAAAACATTAATGATCTGAAACCAAAAGAAAATTTTGTTACCAAAAATCACTTCATTTAGCACAATGTAGCTCAGGAAGAAAGGAGCACCGTCAAGTATCAAACCTTTGAAATGAGTTTGAGAGCTTAGTAATTAAAGTTCGTATAACTATGAGTATCCTAGTTGACATCCACACTGCAATAAAGGAAAAGGACCCAAAAAAAATTGGTCGTAGAAGTTTTAATGGAAAACATTGATATCTTTTTAAAGGAAAAAGAAAGCTTTAAATCTGAGAACGGTAAGAGACACTGAATTCACTCTACTAGTAAAAGAGAGCACCTTTGTCTCTTTTAGTTATGGCTTTTAGGAGCATGTGCTACGGAGGACCTTAAATAAAACCCGACATTAACCCGACATTGCATGATAGTTTGTGAAAGTTTACTTTAAAACAAAGTTGGCATTGATTTCATCCTTTTGAGGTTTTTTTAGTGGCAGCAAATTGCCAAAGAGAAATAAAGCGAGAAAAGAGGTTTTTAGTGTCAAACTTTTCCCTTTACTTTGGCCGATCTACTTTGGCAAGATTAACTTTTCGGATAGGATTTATTTGGTCTAGACCACACATATATTCTCCATCGGAGACAATCTTATTCAATTTGGATAGAACCAACATGAGCGTCGGACAGGATTTAATTATGTGTTACATTGATCATTAGAGGGTGTTCATCACATGAACTGCACATTACTTTTGTAAGAATCTGTATAATCGTTATATTTATGAACAACTTAGACTTTGAATCTGTGATCGAGGATGCTATTTTCTGATCTGTAACTCCAATCTTCACATATTTATCATAAATAGGCAGTGTTTTATAATTCCTATTTCATGTTTAATTAATGGGCTTTTAGTTTGTTTTAAGCTTGATTCAACTGACATGAATAACAAGCATATCAACAACATCAACCTCTATTAATTCTTGAAATGAATTAAATATCTTGGCGATATAATAATAGAATTAAGGTGTTTTGACGATATATATTTATAACATTTTATGTAAACAATGAGATCACGGGCAAGTCCTTTCATTGAGAGTGAGGTGTACGTCAATGTCACCCCTCAAAAAAAAAAAAAACAGTTTGCTTAATATTTATCTCTTAAAACTTAATAATTCTTTCTCTTAAGTTTTTTTTTTAAAAAAAGTATTTGACTCCTTCTATCCTTAAAAAAACATTTTTGTAATGAGAGAAAGAAAAGAAAGTTTAAAATTTGAATACCAAGAAAAGTGAAAAGAAAATTTTGAATTCTTTTTGTTTTTTAAAAATTAACTTTTTTTTCCTTTTTTCTTTCTATTTTTTCTCGGATCAAACTAAAGAAAACAGATCATTATCTCTATTTTCATATCTATTTTTTTTTCTTCCAACCAAACACATATATCATAACTAAGGTGTTAATCTTATTTCGTTGGTCATAGCAGTTATGATGCAAAGAGGTATTTCCTTTCCTTTCTAGCTATTTATTCGTTCTTATTTGATCACCTCCTTATAATAATAAATATTAGTATTTGCTTTATAATAACATTAATTGCAAAAAACTTGAGTACGTACTGAGGTTATATATGAATTAATCTATTTTGTCACCTTCTTTCTGGTACCATGGACATAGTGAATTTATCCTTATTTGCCTTCTTTCCAATATGTCTTCAGATTTTCCTTCTAAACTCGTTCTTACTTCATGCTTTCTTTCATTAATTCTCAAGCTTAGTCTCATACTCATTGTACATGCATGATTTGATGAGTTAGGAAAACCACTATGCCCGCATGCAAATTGTTTGACAAGAGGCAGGACAAACAGTAAATTCCAAAAGACTCACAATTCTCTCTCAAGAAAGAAAGAAAGATCGTGAAAATCAATGAAGAGGAAGCGAGTGGTTGTAAAATCAAGAAACAATTAAAGACGGTACATTTTGATATAAATTTGAGAGATATATAATTGTGAACTTAAGTGAGACCATTTGCTGCCAATTGAGATAATTGTTTGGGCTGTTTCTTCTTCTTACCAAACAATTTGAAATTTGAAGAATGAATATAGGAAGTGATGTTTTGTCAATGGTCAAGATGAGAGAAGGAAAAAGTTTAATTAGAGAAATTCCACCAAATGTTTTTTTTAGGGTAAGAGAAAGAAACAAACAAAAGAAATTACACCCAAACTCCGAGAGTCCGCACAGCATCAGCCATAATCAAGCTGAGCAACTCATGAGGTTGTAAATTGTAATAATCACCCGAGTTGAAACCTAACTTGTGAGATAATCGCACACATGTTTCCTTCTCCTAACGAATGCATTCCTCCAAATGTTACACATGTTTATTTCAATAAAAAAAAATTATTTCATAGTAAATACTAAATAGAATAGAAGTTAATAGATCTCTTCTTAAGAGGATAAAGTTTTTTATTTAATTTTGATTTTGTAGGAAAATACTCACGAGTTTTTGGTGCAATAATGCACGAACCGGTGATCTTTGTCGAAATTCATTTATATGTGTTTAATTTTTTTAATTAACATTTATTTTAAAAAAAACATTGGTCCAATTGTTCATGCGTTTTGTGCCTTATGTTTTTCGTAATGAATAACATTGCTGAATTTTGATATACTTGTTAGTGTAATTTTTTTATACTATCAAATATCAATTAACATATTAAAAATCATTTTAGATATTATTATTGAAATAATTATTATAAAAAGTAATGATTTTTAACTATATGAAAACTCATTAGTAGATTTACTATTAAATTTTAGCTTTCTCAACCTTCAGTATACTTTTATTTCCTTCGCTTTTCTTCGATCTCTTTCAAATAACATAATTGACATTTACTATTATATATTTGTTAAAATATATTTTTATTTTAATAAATATTTGAATTTTGTGTTTATTTTTAAATAAATATTTTTTTTATATTGGGTCTCTAATTGGGGGTTTGAAAAAAATAATATATTATTATGGTTCAAGAAAAAATAAGAGTATCGAAGCAGATGTTGGTTATAAAGTATCAGTTGAAGCTAGAAGCATCCCTTCCAATTTCATATCCATATTGAGTTCTCGATTATCTAATAAATCATTTAATGAAAATAGATTCTCTTTTTATTTATTTCAAAATGTCTAATTATAAAAATAATTTTATTTTTGATTCTGACACTTTTTTTCTAATCTATGACAAATTAATAAATTTAGTTTCTTTTCCTTAACTAATTTAGTGTATAAATATATACAGAGTATTAAATTAGTTTGTATAAATATATATTTTTTCAAAGTTGGAGTCAACGAATTCTGACATATATAAAATGATGAAAAACATCTTCACCACCTTCCTTGTATCTCATTCTCTCTTGTGGATTTCAAACTCGACTCGTTCAATTCATTCATTCATTCACCGGTATTTATATTCTCTTTTCTTTTTCTCCGTAATCTATCTTTACACACACGCTCAATTATTAGTTTCTCTCTTTTGTTCATTTTCTTCTCCTTCCCTCACGACGTGAAGAAGATTCGTTTAATGCAAACATTATTTTTTGAAATTTATTTTTTTACTAACACCCAGATATCCAACATTTTCTGAGAGTTTGATGAGCATTTTCGTTATTCTCCAATTCGTTGTAACCGGAGATATCTTAAATATTTAAGGTTGGTTGCTGAGAAAATATTGTGGTAGCTGTGGTTTCAATACTTTTGTTTTGTGAACATTTTGGGGGGTTTCTTTTATCACTTGGAAAATGAAAATGGGGGAAGGGGGTTACCCCATTGTTATTATTTATTTATTATGAACGAATAATGTACGTAAATGCATGCATTTATCTAATACTAGTGTAAAAAAGTTCAATATTTAACACACATACGACAACATTGCAATTTTGATGTCTGCTGATAATACCAAAATTTGACATTTTTTTGTAACTCTTATTTTTTATGCTTTATCTATCTATCTTCCCCTTAAAGATTAATCAGACTTAATCGGAAATGGAGTTATTATTGATCATGTTAATTATTCAAATATTCTTTCTTTCTTTTTTTGTTTTGGGGGGTTGGGGGAGAGATTAAGGAACTAATTAAGGATTATTATTGTAGCAGAAAAGTGTTTTTATTATAGCATTTCTTGGGGTTTTGTTTTGTTAGTCTATAGCCAGATATTTCTTTCTTTCCAGGTAGTCTAGCTTGGCTGCTATTACTGGAGTTGAAGTTTTGAACGATTGCTGGCTTCAAGGGTGGCAATGAATGATCAACGGTTGGAATTTGGGAGGCCTGTCTCAAGTATATATGCTATGATTCTTAATTTCATACTCTCATGTATTTAACTGATTTGCCTAGCTAGTTGGAATGATTGATCCTGATATGGTATTTGAATGACTGTTGGATCATGTGATCGCTTATGCATTTATACAGTTTTTTTTTCTGGTTTATTTAGAAGTTATTGACTGACTCCATGATCCCTGGTGAGTGTTTTTCACCCTTCCATTGAGGGAAGACTTAAAGCAAGAAGGTTTTTCCATCTTTATTAAGTTGCATTTTTGTTGTCAATGTTGCTGACCTATTTTTTTAATATTGTTTTATTATTTTGGTGCATGTAAGATTTCTGGATTTCAAATAATGACTGGATGGTTGTGACTGGAAACTGTCTCTATACCATGCATTATTGGGAATATTTGGTCTTCTTGTCAATTGTTTGGACTCATATAGAGAGTTTGCGAGATATAAGGTTGGTTGGGTGGTTAAAAAGGAAGAGAAGGAGAGAAAGGTTGTGGGTTCGATCCCTCCTGCTAACAAAAAACTAACAATTAATATTTGCCAATAAGAAAAATATAGAGAGCTTAATTTTAAGCATAGCAGCTTAATATTCTTTAGAAATTCTATCACAAAGAAATAAAGGGATGTTTCAAACTGTTGTGGAAATGGGTTGAAAAGCTCATCAAGGGCCTACTAATAGTCCTATAGCCTACCATGCTGCCTTGTTCGACCTTGTTTAATAAATAAATCAGATTGTTTGGACTTTTTAAAAACCTATTTAATTAAACTGGCTAAGCCTCAGGCCTTTTAAAATATATTTTCATGCCCGCTGGGCCAACATATTGACAATATATACTTATAAGTTTATTAATTTTATCAATATAATATTACAAAAACATTTTCAATATATTGTATATCTTGAAAACAAAGGCTTAGACCTGTTGGCTTTTGTAAAAGCTATAATGCAAGTAAGCCTTTAAACAGGCTTTTAGGTTAGGCCAAGCAGAAAAAGAATAGCCTATTTCTTATAATAGACTGGACTCAAACTTTATGTTTTAAAAACAGGCTTAATCTGTTTAAGGAAAATCTGGTGTTGCTTATTTCCATCTCTAATTATGAATGTAAAGTTATTTTCACTTATTTTTCTTGAGAAGTTGAATGATTGGCAGGTTTCTTACAGGTAAAAGAAGAGTGAAGGATCTATTGCTTCAGAAAGATAATCGCTTTTGTGCTGATTGCAATGCTCCAGATCCTAAATGGGCGTAAGTGTATTCACCATTGTACATTTTTTTGTCATGTGTTTGTGGTTTATGGTCATGGTCACTGATTATAATACTCAAAACTGGAGTCTGAGTGTTGAATATTTTCTGGGAAGAATTTATAAAGCATCCTTGTGATTATGTTGTAGGAAACTAGCTACATGAATTTTCCTAAAATGATGATGTGGAATGCATATTACCTCTTAGTTGTGAATCCATTTTTCTAACTGCTTCTTCAGGTCAGCCAATATTGGAGTTTTTGTATGCTTAAAATGCTGTGGTGTGCACAGAAGTCTTGGCTCTCAGATATCAAAGGTAAACTATTCCTGATCCACTTTACTAAATAGTTTAGAAAAGAAGATTTTCACTTTACTAATAAGGAATTTAAACTGAGTTCCTTCTTCATTTGTCTAGAACAAATTGAGAGAATAATATACCTATAGATGTGGCTAGTTATTTTTTGAATTGGGTTCAACTTGATTTGATGAGAAAAGAATCAACCATTCTTTATATATCTATACTCATGAAATAGGCTGGTGAACTTTACTTTGTCAGGGGTGCATTATTTTGTTTCATTTTTACCGCCTTGTGCTGTGGGAGTTTGCAGGGAAGCTTATTCTTAGATTCCATCCCACAGCATGTTGTGATATGATATCTTATGAAGTTTAGACAAAAGAAACACTAAAATTAGTGATCTGAGATTAGGAGTGAAAACTTTTCAAATAAGGGTTTCTTTTCAATGTATTATTTATTTATCCTATAATATAGCTGTAATCCCTAATCTTTCTGTAATTTTCATTGTTTAAATGAATAAGACTAGTAGGAATGGAAAATAATGTCTTATAGATAAATTATTACAAGGTATCTCTTCTCATGTCTAATTATGAAATGTGAACTTTCAATTTATTTTTGCTCCTCTGCCACTGGATCGTGCTATTTGAGTTTCTCTTGGTCATTATTGTCAAATATGCATTTTTTTCTTTACGTGATTTAAAATAAAAATTCTGAATTTGTCAACTTTTATATTAGATACAGGGTGCAATTGAATTTTTATATCAAAGCAGATAGAACCAACAGCTAGACACAGGTTCTAGCTGTAATAAGTGAGAAAGGAATCTCTGCAACTCTTAATGAAGAAGTAAACTTGCTACTTTTGATGATCATTGAATTGGATTTTTTTATTAAATGTATTATCAAAATTTTAAGAAAGTTAGTCATGTCAGGTAAAGCTCCGTTTAAAACTTTAGTGGCATGAAATTAGGCCAAATAAATCTTCAGTTCTTCAAAGATAACTAAATGATAGATAGTGTGATCATTCTACCAGTGCATTCACAGCCCCTCCCAATTTATCACTCTGGTCAACTAGTTACCTGTGTTAAGATTTCATATAATGAATGTACTATAGCCAAAGGTGCTGAAAGGCATGCCTAAGCCACTGCATGAAGCTTTTTTGCTTTTTTATCATATTATGCCTGCTCACTTTTCAATGAGTTATGTCTATTAAGTTAATAGTGTGCTGAACTTACTTATTTATGCTTGGTCTTGTTGTGCATTATAGCCTTGGGACATTATTTTCTTACTTGCAGGTTTTGTCTGTGACATTGGATGAGTGGTCAAGTGATGAAATAGATGCAATGATTGAAGTTGGAGGAAATTCTTCTGCTAATTCAATTTATGAGGCTTAT
This sequence comes from Glycine tomentella, assembly GCA_007407185.1. Lineage (NCBI taxonomy): Eukaryota > Viridiplantae > Streptophyta > Magnoliopsida > Fabales > Fabaceae > Glycine > Glycine tomentella. Next base: position 457,944 of record PYAF01000779.1, read on the forward strand.
TTTCCAGAAGGATTTACAAAACCTGGACCAGATGCCACTCATGATCAGCGTGCGAAATTCATCCGGTTAGATATGTTTTCATCTAACTTTACACTGTACATCTACCATTCTTAGCATCATTTGGCTTGCTTTATAAATCTATTATATATTATATTTATGGTCACCACAAAATGGTTAAAAGCTGTAGTCAACTTTAGATAATATAGATAAGAACATCTGTGCCCTCATTGCAATTTTTTTCTTCTCGTGTTTTTCTTTTTTCTTGTTTACCATTTGGCTTTGCTGAGTCATTATTTTCAAGTTTCTGTTTTTTTCTGGTACTCTTTAAAATTGCAGTCCATTGTCCTAGTTAATGGACTAATCGGCATGGCGTTGGGATATTGCCCATGGTAGCATCATCTATATTACCAATCTGATCAATACTCAAGTTAAGAGTGGCATTTTAATTGTGGCAACTTTTACTGCAGGTTAAAGTATGAGCGTCAAGAATTTTTGAAACCTAGTTTGCGCATTGTGTCAGGAAAAAGCAACCCCCAAAAAAGTATATCCAAAGGGATTATGGATAGTTTTCGAATTACTAGTGATTCAAAGCATATGGTAATTATATTTTATATTTTAGTTCCTTTGAATGAAGATGTATTGTTTGTTGGCCACATGTTGAGTTAGCATGTCAAAGGTAACTGAGTTAAATTGGTGTTGTACCCAGATGAAATCCTTCTAATGGAGATAATTTTATATAGACAGCGCTTGTCCCATGCATCCAACTTTACTACTTTGGTAGTAAATGCAACAAAATTATTTTCGTGAGTGGTTTACTTTGATGTTTGACTGATATTTATGGTTAAAACAGGAAGGAATGGTAGAATATATTGGAATGTTAAAGGTGAAAGTGATCAAAGGCACAGATTTGGCTATCAGAGATATGATGACAAGTGATCCATATGTCATCTTGAAACTTGGCCAACAGGTTGGTTGTTCAAAATCTCACTTCTCATTAGCATATATATTCTTGGGAAACTTTTGCCCTTTATCTTTTATTTTTAATTGAAGAGTAGTAGACGTTGATAATTTTCTTTCTGAATTGACTTTGGTGCTATGCCTCCAGACTGTTCAGACAACTGTAATAAAGAGTAATTTGAATCCAGTCTGGAATCAGGAACTTATGCTGTCTGTTCCTCAGCAATTTGGAATATTGAATTTGGTAAGATTGAATTTCATCTTGTCTTGTTAGAAAATGGAAAAAAATTCTGTGATGCTTATTTGGTGGTTGGATATTTGGATCTTCATGTGTGATACTTCCTAACTGCTGGTTACATTGCATTGCAGAATGTATTTGATTATGACTTGTTTTCGGCTGATGACATAATGGGAGAAGCAGATATTGATCTTCAGCCCCTGATAACATCCGCGATGGCATACGGAGATGCTAGAATGTTTGATGATATGCAGATAGGAAAATGGCTGAAATCCAATGGCAATGCGCTTATAGATGATAGCACAGTTAATATTGTTGATGGTAAGGTTAAACAAGACATATCACTCAAGCTCCAGAATGTTGAATCTGGAGAATTAGACTTAGAACTCGAGTGGATGCCTCTTGATTATTAGAATTGAATGAAGCATTCTTGGATTGAATGGGGAAACAGTAATTCCAAATCAATAACTGCACGGCATATCAAAAAAAAAAATGCAAGAAATTTTGGGACGGCAGCATCTCATATGTTGCTGAGCTATATTGTAGATATGAAAGCATCTATTCCTTAAGTTTTGCACCAAATTGGGGTGGCATGTTGTGAAGAGCACTAAACGAATTTAGGGTAGAAGATATAGTTGCAAGTTGCAACGTCTTTAATATAATATGTTTGGAGATTGAGTGGACGTACAACAAGATTTTTTTGGTGGTAGCAAGATGATACCAGTCAAGAAAGATTTGAAGAGTATTACTATAAACTTTCATTCAAATCGTTGCAAAATTGATGATCTTAGGTTTCATGATGAGCATATAAAGTTTGAAATGATTGATGATTTTGGTTCTATTATTTATTTATTTTTTACAGTAATGCTATATGATTTTATGATTTTATAATATTTCATTAAAATAGTAAATAAAAGAATATGATGAGTACTCGTATTAAAATTAAAACTTCATTATTTTGTTAAAATGGCTTTGTACTCAAAACTATAATAAAACACTACTACGTACATGTTTCTGACCAAAATAAACAATATAATGTCCAATTTGTATCTAAAAAAGAAAATAAAAAAACTAATTTGAGTAATTTTTTCAAGGTTTAAATTCCGTTAATCTGTATTTCTAAAAAAAATCCATTAATATCTGAAGCAAAAGAACTAATGAAAAGATTGTCTGTAATAAGTAAAATTTTTAAACTTTGATTTCCAAATCCAATGAATTTAGTACCTAAACTCTTTTACGGGAACAAAAGTCCGTAAAGAATAAAATGTGGATACATTAGTCCTGCATTTTTTTTTAACTAAATTAACGTACTCCAAATTATAAGAAAGATAGAAGTATTTTATTGTTAAATTTTTTCACTAACTAATTATGATGATTACACTATTTTTTTTCACGTGGATGCATTGATTGAGTTATCAACAAAAATATGCAAGATATACTCATTGATTAAATTTAAAAATAATAACATTTTAAACCATTTAATATATGAGTAATCTTGAAAATTAAATTAAATTTAAGACAAAATAATTAATCTAATCAGTTTATTATTCTTAATGAATTAGATAATTATTTCTTATATATATATATATATATATAGAGAGAGAGAGAGAGAGAAAGAGAGAGAGAATTAAATGTATTACAAGATATACAATAATGCATTTTACATGGGAAGAAGCTCAAAATTAAGGATTTGTTTTTAATTTAAGAAAAAAAATATTTTAAAAAAAGTTGTTGTAAAAATAATAATTCATATGTTTATTTTAATTTTTAAAAAAAAAACCATGTTTATTGTTTAAACTTTAAACCACCACCTTTTATAAGTAAAACGAGAGGCATTAATTTACGTTGTTTAAATGGTAAAGTAAAATAGATTTTAAACTACAAACATAATTATTTTGGTCCATCAAAAGAAGCACAAGATGAATGAAACAAATAATATTATATAAACTCATAAATCTAGAACCGCTACCCTTTACATGCAACGTGGAATCATATATAGCTACTGGGAAACAAGCAAAATACCAAAATGAAAGCAACACTCACTCAAGGTCAAGGGTTCCGTACCACCAATTGCAACTTCTTCTTGTCCTCATCAATATTTTCACCGCAAAACGCTGCGTTTAACTTCTCCTTTCTGTTTCTGTTTCGGTACTTTAACAAATAGATCAAACCCGAAGCCACAAGCAGAACCGCGCCGCCCACACCGCACACCAAGCTCGCCACCGTCAGCGCCTTTCCCACGCCGTCGCCGGAGTGGCCTCCGTCTGGTTGCCACCACGCCGGCGGGGAGGCTTCGCCGGAGTCCATGGCACGGGGAAGTGCGACGCCGGAGGAGGAGGACATGGACGGCGAGGAGTTGGCGCTGTTGAAGAAGGATCGCATCTCCGGCGAGGAATGCGGACCCGCCGGGGAGAGTGTCTGGAAGGTGAGGCCGTGGTCCGACGGCCGGAGCTCCCTGGCGGAGGAAGCTCCGGCGATAATGAGTGGCACGAAGACGCCGAGGGCGAAGGTTACTTCCATGGAGAATGGATTTGGAGTGAACGGTTGGAAGAGGAAGCATATATAGAGAGAGAGGTGGAAGTGTTGTGGAGAATACGGTGTCGTTTTGAAATGAGCATGATGAGAGTGTGTGTGTGTGTGTGAGAGAGAGAGAGAGAGAAAGAGCTTAAACTTAAAGAACGTCAAAGAAAGAAAGAAGAACAGTGGGTTTTGTTTTGTCTAAATGTAGAAAACTGTCTGTTTACAATGTGTCGGAGGAAAAGGTTCCTTCCTCTTCCACCCTCGCCGCTCTCTCCTTTGGCTTTTTACTAACTCGCCTTTTTCTTTAAGATTGGTTTAGTGGGATAATTAAGTATTCTCGTGAAGTTTATTACGCTACAAAATTTTGACTTCTTATTTTTTTTCTCTCATTTTATGTATATTAAAAAAATAAAAGTTCTGCTAATTAAATGGACACAAACATGATAAAGGAAAATACTGTATATATATATATATATATAGTATGAACACATGACCATCAACTTTGTTAAGTGCGTTAATTTAATCATAAAAACATTACTACTTGTCAGTACATTAGTGAAAACTCTGTTTTCTAATCCAACAATTTCTTATAATTTTGAATACGATAAGTGCGAGACTGCGAGTGATGTGTATTAGTATAAAGAGTTGTGGAAAGTGACTCAAAACAATCGATGTAAGGTCAACTCTCATTATTTGGCAAAAGAACCCAAATAATACAAATTAAATAAAAAATTACGCAAATGGGACCGTTTTGAAACTATTTACCAATCTGGGGCAGGGGAAACCGCCCAAAATTGGGCAGGACCGGTCCCGCCTGAATCTGGGCGGCTGGGCGGGACTAAATCCGTCTCTAAATCCGTCGCTAAATCGGTTAGCGACCGGTTTAGCGACTGATTTAGCGACGGAAAATTTGATTTTTTTAATTTTTTTGTTTGCGACCAAAATATTCCGTCGCAAAAATTATTAGTGTGTTTTGATTTTTGACGTAAAATATCATTTAATATTATTTATTTTTATTTTTACCTTTTTTAAATATTGTTTTATTTAGTATATTTTTTTAATATTATATGATTTTATTTAATATATTCTGGATTTTTGGTATATATAATTTTTAATATATTATTTTATTTAATATAATTTCTAAATTTTTATATGATTTTGTTTAAT
>PYAF01000779.1:462925-515708 GCA_007407185.1 Glycine tomentella
CAGGCGGTTCTACCCCCTGGGAGCCGCCTGGTTTTGGGCGGCTCCAGTGCCGCCCAATTCTGGGCGGTTTCCCCTGCCCCAGATTGGTAAATAGTTTCAAAACGGCCCCGTTTGCGTAATTTTTTATTTAATTTGTATTATTTGGGTTCTTTTGCCCTCATTATTTACCTAGATATACCAAGAAATATGGCGAGTTTTTCGTTGAAGAAATTGTAATTTATTCCCATTTCCCTTATTAGTTTATGACATGCATACAAATATAGTTTGCGTTGTTAAATTTGACTAGTCGTGCGAGTGCCATTATATATGGGAAATTTTTAAGCATTAAGATGATAACGTGATGGTTTTATAGGAATGCGACTACTATATGAGTTCCGAACTTGTGAGTCTCATGGAAGCTGTTTGGGTGTTCAAGATTAAGGAACTTGAGATGGGGGTAACTGGAATCTGAAAAATTTGTGTGTTTATTACCATGAGAAAAACGGTTTGGAGGAATATAGAAAACCAATTTTTGACAATTACAAGCGGTCAAAAATCGTTTAATATAATTCAAACTGATTTTGGGAGCAATTTTTTTTAAAAGAAACGGTCAAAAAAAATAAGCGTTATTAAATAAAATAAAAATTGCACGTGACAATCTTAATAATTCCTAAGTCACCATTTAACCGTGAAAATTAAAACTTGTAACTGAAAGAAAGTTTTAAGACTTTGATTAGTCAAAATTTTATTTAAAGACTAAAAAATTTAAAAAAATTAAGTTCAAATTCTTTATCTTAATTATTAAGAGTATGTTTGGATGAATCAATTTAAAATTCTAACAATTTCAAATGTTTCAATTAAAATTCTGTATTTGGATAAAGAAATTAAATTTCTTCATTTTCAAAATTTTATGTCTGGATAAAAAAAAATTGAATTTTCAGCATCATTCAAGATTGTGAACAAGTGTCGCCACACGATATGGCTAGGACTACTCTCTAGCGCTACCTCACTGTCGCTTCCCATCACCGGCTTCACCCTCGAGAGTGGCAAATCAAAGACCGTAAAAATCTTGAAGTCTTGCGGGTCAAATATGGGCACAGACCCTCTACGACCAAGACTCTGACGGAAAATTCTCTTGTGCCATCGTCGACTATGGCTTCGGCAAAGTACAATGTGTTAGCAGCGCCAAACCTCGAGCGACGTTGGCAGAGTTCACTCTCAATGGTATCGACGGATTGGACTTCTACGACGTGAGTTTGGTTGACGGTTACAACCTTCTGATGTTGATCGTCGCAAAGGACGACACTAGGGACCGGTGTAGTGCCACTGATTGCCTCGTTGACCTCAATGACAGATGTTCGGCGAATCTGAGGGCGGCACGTTCGAACTGCAACCGCAGGAGCATGGCGTGCAAGAGCGCTAATAATTGCTAAGTATACGTAAAACTACATGTAAATTACTTAGCAATTATCTTGCCTTTTCCTCTTTTAATGCTTCTTTTTTTAATTAAAATATAGGAATTAGCTTCTCCTGAGCTTTTATCTGGTAGATGCTAAGTTTAGTTGATTCATGAGGTATTGGTTGTGTTTCTGTAGAAATTTTACTACAAGGAAATGAAAGGAGAATTAAGAGTCTAAAGTTGCTCGCTCAACACGCTATATGCCCGCTCAAACGCGACCAGTTCGCTTAGCGGGAAGTCACTTATCTAGTTGGACAATGAAGGCGCGCTCAGCGCGAAAAGCGCAGACCACGATTCTAAGCTGCTGATAATAGGAAAATTAGGCACAAAATGAAGAATCTCTGGAGCTGAGGAGATCTGGACTCTTGGAGAGCCAGAGGCATAGCTAGGGGCATGAATGAAGGGAGAAATCCCACTCATTTGGGATCTCTTCATCCACTTCCTTCCATTCCCTTCCATTCTTCTTGCTTTCCTTCATATTTTTAAGCTCTCCCATGGAAATGGGGAGCTAACCCATCCATTGTTGGGGTTCCAACAACCAAACACTTTTGGTGTAATGATTCTAACTATCTATTTAATGTTATTTTCGTATCACTGTTGTTTTTCTGAGCTTTAATCATGTTTATGGTGTTCTTCCATGTGCATGCTATGTTATAGGGTTTTAATGCATTGCAAATGATTATCTCCTTAGAACTGAAAAACGCTTCTAAACAATATCATGTCTAGGGATAGAATGGTTTTGTTTAGCCTAGGTTATGTATCATCTCTAATAGTAATGCAAATCGGTTAACGTAGCTTGCTGAAGGATTAGGAGTGAAATTAGGTGATTTAGGGTATAGCACTTGAGGAATCAATGTCATAATACATTAGTAGATGAGGGTAAGCGAATTTAACGTTGAATAGAGAAATATCTTTAATATTGCATCAAGAGTGGCTTTGGTGAGTTGAGCCCCAACACGTCACAATCCTCCGCATCAACCGACATTTCAACCCCAAGTGTTTGTATTCTATCTCTTTATTGTACCCTGCTTAATGTTGCGCACTCGGCAAGTGTACCGATCGTACAAGTAATAAAGTGATAAAGTAGGGTTTATCGTTCCCACGAGGATTGTTTGACCAAATAAACTATAATTTCGATCAATAAGTTGGATGATAAATAAAATGAATAAGGATGTTGTTGTTGTGTGTGTATGAAGTAAATTAAAGCTAACTATGGACATTAACTAATGTAAACGAGTAAATAGATTATAATGATATGTAGAGAAATGTAGCTAAGGCAACCCACACTCAATGCTCCTCCCAATGAAATGGTATTGATTACTATATTCAGTTAGCTAAGCTAATTGGCTAATGTGTTCCTCTTATATTGACTAAGTCTTGATTTCTCCTCAACTTAGTTCTTTAACCCACAATAAAACCCTAATCTCTTAGTGATTTCCTGGAAGTTAAGCATTAAGCAAACACATAATTAAGTCAAGCCACAAGCACCCATCCCTATGTCTAGGTAATGTTAGCAAGTTACCACACTTGGTTCCAAGACTAGAGCCCCAATATGTCTATTGTGAATCCTAACTCTAAACTCTCACCTAGGTTAGCTAAGTCTAGGAAGAGATGAAAAGATTAAGACAAGGTGCAGTAAAATAGCTTTTGATAAATGAAAATATAGCATTCAATACATCTCAATGGGAATTACATTAAGTGCTTGGCCCTAGCTACAAAATAAAACTAGCCAACCCTAGTCATGGTTGGCATGGAGCTTACAAAAGAAATGTGCCCAGCTGAAGTACAAGGAAGAAGAAGATGAAGAAGAATCTCCACTTGGTCTTCAACTCCCAAGCCCTAGCCAAGCCTTCCCAAGCTTCCAAGAACCTTAAGTGTATTCTTGTCTTTAGTCTAAAAACGTGCATTCAATGCTGAAGAAGAGGTATTTGTAATAGGAGGGTGAAAGCCCATTTTTGCCCTCCTTAAATCGCCGAAATTACAGCTTCATCAGTCTCCCACGCTGGTAGCGTGGGAATCCGCGCTGGCAGCGCGGCCAGGCAGAGAGGAAAAGGTTGAATCCTGCTTCATGGCGCTGATGGCGCCCACTTCGCGCTGACGGCGCGGATAGGCAGACGCTGTGGCGCTGGTGGCGCGAATCTCACGCTGGTGGCGTGAGATGGCAAAGAAAAATCCCTCTATTGCAGGCTTTTGGCGCTGATAGCGCGGAACCCGCGCTGGTGGCGCGGAAAACTCCCTCCTAATTCCTTGCCTTGTTGAATTCCTGCCATGGATTGCACAATTGACTTAAAATAAGGCTTCTAAGGAATTGTCAGTGATTATGACATTCATGAGCAATAATTGATGCACTTTTTGACTAATTCCTTGGTTCTTTTGGCTTGAAAACACTATATGCTAAGAGCCTATCACTAAACTATTTTTTTACTTATGTTGAATTTTACATTTCCGCATTAGGATTAGAAACTATCAACCTCAATTTGTGTTCGCTTAAATTTAGAAATATATTAACTCTGAGTACAAGCAAAGTCCTGGTAAAATTCGACATCTGGACTTATTGGATATTTATTACTTGACAAATCGGTGCTCTTGTCGACTGTTTAACAAGCGCCTGCGAGCATCTATTGAAGAATAAAATTTCAAATTCTCACATTTTAGAAGAAAATTAATTTTTCACATTTTTAATTGTTTAAAATTTTAAAAATTTAAATTCTTATAAAAAAAACATCCAAACAATGAACTTTAGATTAAAGAATTTTAATTTATCTGATAAATTATTTCCTTCGGTTAAAATTATCTATCCAAATGGAAGCGTCACATCAAATCTAACCATTCTTAATTCTTTAATTTTAAATTCAAGTTTTTGAAATCAGTTATACACATTTTTATGATGACTCATATTACAATTTTAAGCAAAATGTTAGTAAGTCATTATTTTCCTTGTGAATAAAAATTTCAATACTAAATCAGATATTTAATTTACACAGAAATAATTTATGAATTAATTGGAATGTACAATCAGTATAAAGGATTTTTTAAACTAATAATATCCAGCTATAATTAAATTGTTATGTATGGTATTGGTATATAATTACTTTACTAGTTATATAAAAATAATTTCGAATTAGTTGATACTTTTCATCCACAATGCATCCAAACTAAACTTATAATTTATTTATTGAGATATATCAAAGATTATCAGCTGGACCAGAATTCCAAAATCAAGATTCAAAGTAACTTTGAAGTTTGAAGTACTATTTTACCTTTTCTTATCATTCAAGTTCATCTTTAAGTATATTGTTTTTGGTAATGGGTACAATTTCAACATTATATGTGGATGATCAATGTTAGGAAGAAATTCCGCCAAAACCAGAATGTAAGTGCGAACCTACCGCGCGAGAAGAGGAAAAATTAAAAAAAGTAAAGCTAAGAAATTCCAAAGGAAAATTCCGAAGATGCTGCCGGGTTTCACTCATGTTATAGAATTGCTTTTGTGAAGAAAAGTCATAGAAGGAAGGAATAGTATAAAAGATAAAAAAGAACAAACAAATAAAAAAGAAAAAGTAACAGGGCAAAGCCATATTCGAATGTGAATTAAAAAGATACAATCCATGTACCGGGAAAATTAAAGAAAAAAGAAAAAAAGAGACACTCGTAGCTAGTTCAACAACGCTTAATTGTTTTAGTGTAATTACAAGTACTTTTATTTTGCAGATTATATGCTCCGTATATAAAAGATATGTCTAGGGCTTTATTATTCCACATGGCCCTTGATCGACCTACGCTTTCATTTTTCATCATGCATTGATCGGTGTTCACTACCTCAAAAAAGTACCGAATAAAGAATTGATCCATGGTGTGTGCCTCTCTCCATTCCATATAAGACTTCCTTTGTGATCAGAAGGGAAAGAAATGCATCTAGCATCTAATTAGATTATTCAAACATTCACTAATTTGTTCTTTATTAATCTAAAATTCATAATTATAGGTTTGATCAAAATTAGTAGTGCATATAATAGTTCGGTGTATGTTAATTATAATCAATAATGACATTGGTTCAAAATTTCTTTTCTTGCTTTCTTTTTTTCTCTTGAAAATCGTGCCAAGAAAGAAACTTGAAATTCACAACACAAAAATAAAGCAATAAGAGGGAGCCATAACACTCAAATATGCAATGATTATTGTTGGTTGGGAAACGATCACTCAACACATGGAGCATTGCTTAATTGGTTTTGTTATGATGCAGAAATATAAATTTTCTCGTACAAGCCTCGTGCTGCAGATTATATAACACATGGAATGGCATAATTAAAGCTGCCATGCATTTTCTCCATGATGATGTTTCCTTGTTTCTATGTGCATGGTGGTATACTTGGGGTACTGAATCAACCTCTTCTAAAGTGGTAGATATATGCTGATATGAGATAACACAACCCCATACAGAGGGAATGTTGGTGGTGTCTTGATATTGTTGTTGCTTTTTTTATTTGCAGTTTTGCATTGCATGCACCTACTTTGAAACTTAACTTATTCTCACAAGTCCAACTTTCCTTTCGTTGAAAGATTGTTAGGGTTGAAAGGTAGTTGGGCCAGAAAATTTTGGTTGTTTTGTTCGGGATATATGTATACGAATGAGAGATTATCTGTAGCTCAATTTTGATTTCTTTTAATAAATAAGAGCCAGATAAAGAAAAAAGAGAAAAATTTGAGATAATTGATAAGATGAGTAATGTAATTAGGAAAAAAATAAAGAGAAAATTGAATTAAGAAAAATGTTTTAATAATAATTTTTTGTATAATGTTCACTTTTTTGTACCTATATATTTTGTTGGCTCAACCACCGGGTAGGTTCATGGGAGATGGATTGTATTCGACTTTTGCATCATTCTATTCTTCTAGTACATCAGGAAACAGAGAACAAAGTGGGCCCTATAAGTGCAAGGCCGGCCCAACGGTGAAGCCTACAAAGAACATGCCATAGTCTTTCAAAAAATAATTCAACTTATTAATTACTAAGTTCTTTTTGAAAAAATTAATTGGTAATTTTTTTTAAAAAAAAACACACAAAAACACCTTAACATTCCATTAGTAAAAAATTCAAGGGTCATGACAGAAACCAGGAAAATTGTTATAAGAGTACTGTATTCTCTGTGAACAAATTAATTATGCTACTAAACATTGATTTCGAACAAAGTTTACCATTATAGACAAAAATAGCGCTTTTAAGCTTCCTAGCGTACATCTGATTCCTCAAAAACTTGGGATCCATTCCTTTGGTGAAAGTGTGGTGCAGTGGTGGTGCTTTTGGGTTTCTTGATGCCATTTTGTGGGCTTTGTATGACTGGTTGTAGGCAATTGCTTCCTGCACCCCCGTTTTCCTTCTGCATCCCTTACAAGACAATTGCACTCATGCGCATTCCATTGCGGCGGCGACAATTCACCAGTTACGTCATTAGTGGCATAGGACTAGGAGCCTACCATGCAATTTGCCTTGTTCTCTTAAAAAATGGTAGTGTAAAATTTGATTCAATTGCAAATTCAAGATCGGATGAAAGGGTATTATTAAACTACTATAAAATATTACATTAAGGTAGAATCATCAAAATTAATAATTTTTAATATATTTTATTTTATTATAAAAAAAGTATCACTAACATTTTTTAAGTTTTAACGACGGAAAAAAAAATTAGTATTGTAGCATAAACGTCAACCAATCCATATAATATTTTCTTGGGAAAATATATTTTTTAGTTCATATACTTTGTTAAATCACTGATTTTAGTTTTTATATTTCTATCATTAAATATTTTACTCCTGAATTTTTTAAAATAAGTATCATTAATTTCCTATGATAGACATTATTAACATTGTTTTCTATTAACGTTTTATCAGGAAGACTAAATCACTTATATTTGAAAGTTTAGAACCAAAATGTTAGATTAATTAAAACCAAAAAAATCTTCATATTTCTTATGATGAAATGCAAATATGCAATTGCTAAGCATAGTAATAAAAGTTATATTTATGTAGAGAATATTGGTTGGCGAGCATCCAACCACACAAGAAGACAAAGAAAAGGAAAGGAAGGATCTTTGGGGAATTGGGATCAAAGGAAAGAAAGATGCAGGATTAGGTGTGTGGATAGGGAGGGTCCAGCGTAGCGTACTACCTGGCTCATGTTCTGTGTACCCACGACTTTTCTCTCAAACGAACGCCTTAGTTCAACTGCTGCACTGCCAAGGTTCATTTCCAATCTCTAAACCCTAATTTTCCAACCTCCAATTCACCTCAAGGAATTCTGTTTTGTATGCTATATACTATTCAAATTTTCTGTTATCTCTTTCTCTGCTTCTATTTAAATTGGTTAGAAGAACTACTCTGCCCTGATTTTTTATTAATCAGAATGAACGTGGATTTTGGCTTTCTGCTTGGGATGTGAAATTTTTTCTTCACCCTTTGACTCACATGCACTTGGATATGTACTTTTGTCTCTCCATATTCTGGCTTTGTGGATATATTAACATTTTTTTTTTTATCTTGCGAATGTTAGTTGTTAAATGTTAGTGTTTTCGTTAGTGGAGGGACTACCCTTCCTTCCCCTCTTCACTTTTTTCTTAACCACACAACCAACCTTATATCTCCTGTGGATATATTAACATAATTGTATAGCCAATATATATTCAGTTGAAGAACTATAAATGTATATACTATTTATTGGCTTCTGCTGTTTTGTTTTCATTTCTCTTTCTATCACTCTTTTTTTATCTGTATTGCATGTACCTGAAACACTTCTAAATTCTGTTAACAATCTCTGTTCTGGTTCCAGGTTTGGACAGTGTTACGTGCTTCACGAAACATGACCTCTGCTCACGACCTTACTGGTATTTTACATGAACAAAATCCTTGATCCATTTTTTTTTTTTTTATTGTAACTTTTCCATTTATAATGAGTGGATTACCCGCATGTTTCAAGTTTAGTTAACAACACATGGAACAATATTATTGGTGTTTTTGTGTCTGATGGAATTGTTACAACAACAATAGCCTTGTCTCAGTCTAATGGAATTGTTAGTGGAGAAATTTCTATTCAACAGAAATTAGTAAACTTGAAGATGGAAAAGATGAATAACTACTGTTGTGAGTGTAGTAAAATCTTCTTTTATCTTGTATTTTGTGTGCTGGAATTATTCATTTGTGAAAATCATAAGAAATGGTATAAAAAAAACATTTCTAAAAGGAAAAAAAATGACAATTTTCAGGAGCAGAAAGTTAAACCATTTATTTGCATAAAAACTCATGTTTCTTACTGCCTAGTAACTTTTAATCTTTGGCTAGAATTCACAGGCAACTACACTGGATGTTACCCTTTCTGTATTGGTTGCCTTGTGAAAATTATTATTTTGTCATAAGATTATTTGGACCACTCAGTATCATAGATCTATAGCTCCCCAGCTTTTGGGTTTGCCTATGTATCTTTTAATCGTGTAAGTCATTAAAATCATATCTTGCACAGAAGCTGCATAAAAATAAAATGATTTATGCCTTATCTTCATCTTCTTCTGCATTTATGTTGTGTGTAATTGTGTTTGCTGTTTTTCTGAGAAGCATCTTTTTTTGTATGCCTTGCCTAGGGACTGCAATCAATATATCCTAGCTATTATATCTTTAGTTTTTACAGATGGCTTCATCTTACACTATCTTTAAACTTAAAGTATCTTGTTTTAGCTTCATGATTTGAACTTCAAAATTTATTTCAACTTTAGTAAGTCCTGTACTCCTCTAATCCTGTAACCAATTTTGTTTTTAACTAACTCCTGCACTGCCCACCCTGTTATAAGTGCTCACATATTTCTTATAAGTGCTCACATGTTTAGTAGTTGAGAGATTTGGGCAGAAAAATTCACTTCAAACTACTGTTTTTGACCATCACTGTTTCTTCTGTATTTACAAACTCAACATAAATCTCTAGTTTGTTTTCCTTTTGTGATATATGCTTCTGTGTTCTGATTGCTGCTCATGCATTATAAAACACTAGGTTCATTTTTAAGATATTGGGTTGATTTTTAATTGAGCTTCTTTGCTATTATCCTATTGGAAGTTTGGTGTTTTTCTTAAATTGAAGCATTTCACTTGTTCCTTCACTCCATCCCTAGCACAAATTTACTGTCTGAACTTATGTAGCAAAATGTTTATCCAGATAATGAAGATGATGGACAGCAGCAGTCAGAATCACAAATTCAGTCCCCTTCTGCAAATGGAATTTCTGATCCAGATATTAGTACCCAGAATGTCAATGTACAGTATGCAACACCTGGCCAGCTTGGAACTGGGCATGCAATGGTATGAACTTCAAGTTTCTTTGGGTTTTCTTCTGATTTTGTCTTAGAAGAACAAAATATGTTTCTTCAATGATTTTGACATCACCAGTCCAATTCGAATCAGCGTCCTAATATATAATTAATTCCAGAAATACTAAGGAATGTTTTGTTTTGTATGGGCCATAGCCATTGTATATCATCCAATGTGTCTTGCCTGTTGTAGGTATAGATAGACACACATTGCTGTTGTTTTGTCATTGAAGCAAATTGACTCTGAATATTAGCAAATCATGATGAAAATTTTCCCCAGGTTTATTCTTCCTCTAATTTATGAATAAATTGGCTTTTTTACATTTTTTTATACGTGAAGGTGGCATTCCCAATTTGCCAAAGCAAGCTAATTTGTAAGTAGCTATTATATGAAAGGAGTTCTGGATGCAATAAATTTCTTCTTGATCTTGTAATAGTTAAAACTGAATTTCTTAATCAGTACCTACTTTGGCATGCAAAAACTTACGGCTTCTGGTCTGGCAAATAATGATGCAATCTGAAGTTTTTCTTATAAAAAAAAAGTGTCCTTTAGAGGTTGTGTTTGGTGAATTAAGGTTGATTTTTAAGAAACCAGAGTTTGTTGTTGTTGTGGATATTGAAGGTAAATGAATAATTGCCCGAGTGAGTACTGGTGTTAGTTGTTATTTAGATGTGATATTAAAGTTTGTTCAGAATCACTGCTTGCCCTAGAATTGTTCTTGGTATTTGATTTTAAAATGTATTTTTGTTTATGCATTTTACTGATTTATGTTACTTTCTTATCTAATTGAAGGTACCACCTGTGTATCCATATCCAGATCCTTACTATAGAAGCATCTTTGCTCCCTATGATACACAACCTTATCCCCCGCAAGCCTATAGTGGACAGCCAATGGTTTGCTCTAATTATTTAATGTTGATTCTATTAATATTGTAGTGGCTTCTTGGGGCTTTTTCTGATCCTCCAATTATTGAACGTTATCCTGTGCCAGGTCCATCTTCAGTTAATGGGAATTCAGCAAGCTGGTGTTCCTCTGCCAACTGATGCAGTTGAGGAGCCTGTGTTTGTCAATGCAAAACAATACCACGGTATATTAAGACGTAGACAATCCCGTGCGAAAGCTGAATCAGAAAATAAAGTTATAAGGAATAGGAAGGTATATCATTCTCTGCATCGTTATAATAATACCAAAATTTGTGTTATTATTGTTGTAAGCTGCTTGCTTCTCTTCTCTGGACTTACTTGTTCTTATAATAATCTAGCAGCCATACTTGCATGAATCTCGACACAAGCATGCACTGAGAAGACCAAGAGGATGTGGTGGTCGGTTTCTGAATTCAAAGAAAGATGAGAATCAGCATGATGATGTGACATCAGCTGACAAATCACAATCCAATATCAATCTCAATTCTAATAAATTTGATCAAACTTCATCAGATAGGACATCCTAAACTACAGAAATGACGATACCTTGGACAGTGGAGATCTATTGTATCACAAGATCAATAATACCTGCCTTGGATATCCCACTTTTGCTTCATTCTGACTTTGTACAACACTGTATGTGGTGTGGTAGGTAGCGTTAGGATGTCGCATGATGCAGGTAAAATGTAAATTGAAGTGATTTTATCAAATATTGACATTTGTTAGGGGAGATTTTTATGGTGAACAGCATTTCTTAGTATTTGGTACTGTAGAGAGGTTAGAGATATGGGGTTTTGTTCGGTTGGATCGTATTTATTTACCTTGCTAGTGACAGTTGAAGAGGTTTCAACCATGATTGGTGATGGATATTGATAGTTGTTTTTGTTCAGTGACTAATAGTTGGATAAATAAGATTCACATGCCTTGCTGATATTGAAATGAATCCCGTCTTTGGTTAGAACTTGTCCTACCACCCTTGCCCTGCACGGGTTACTGGAAAAATTAATGTAACATATAATTTATATGATTCTGTTTTTGATCCGTGTGTGTGTGTGTTTTTAAAAAAGTTCTAACTAAAAAAGCATTTTAATTTTTTTTTTCCCTCATTAACACGTTAAACTCAATTATATCATTATTTTATAATCATATTGTTTATGAAAACAAAACTAAATTTACTGATGATAAAAACTATAATATACTTTGCTATCTATCTATATATATATATATATATATATATATTCCATATTGTTATCTTTTAGACATTTTCTTATTTTTATTACTATCTATATCTATATACATAATGTTATTTTACTATTTAAAAAATATAACTCTATAAAAAATAGGAGAGATTAAGTTGAGTAGTTCATTTAATGTAGTTTTAATCTTTACCATCTGTTTTTTTTTTTAAATTTAATGGTTAACAATAGTTATTCGACAGAACCTTTGTATTTTAAAGAAATAAATTATAAGACATGTTTTACAATTTATGAAAACAACCTTATTTTTTTTGTACATGTTTTTGAATATTATTCCATTTTTATTTTCTCATCTTTGGCATTCCTATATAACGTGACAAATCAATATTCAAATTCTACTAAGCATGGGGGGAAAATTGCTCATTCAAGAGAAAATACTTGCAATTAAAAAAGGTTATTAAATATAAAAAAAATATCTTGAAAATATATAAAATTATCAATATTTTATGAGGATCGATAAGAACATATTATTGAAATTAAATTATTTAGGTTTATGCACATATTTTATTAAATACCTTAATAATAAAATTTATTTTAATTTCTATATCTTTAAGATTAATCTCATGACTTTTTCGAGTGTTAAAATGCATGCTTCCATGAAAAGAAAAGAAAAACACCTTAGTGGCATTGCAGAGCAGAGAGGCATAGAAGAGCCCATACCAAATACATTTGGGAGACAAGACACCCGAAAGAAACCAAGTGTTTTGAAGAGTATTGTTCCGCTCTCATAGGGTTCTAACTTTTCTACCTAGCATGGCGATACTCATTATAACTGAGGACCTGATAGTGGAAATTCTGTCATGGGTTCCGGTGGAATCTCTGATGCGTTTCAGGTGCGTTTCCAAGTCTTGGAAATCCCTCATCTTTCATCCCACCTTTGTGAAATTGCACCTTCAAAGGTCTTCCAAAAACACCCACATCCTATTAAGGTGCCGCCGTGATAAAATGTTTAATCAGTCTGACGAATTCATCGGACACTGTTCTATTCGCGCTTTACTTGAGAACCCATCATCGACTGTTGATGATGCTTGCCACCAATTAGACCCCGGATACTATTTCATGGGTTCCTGCAATGGCTTGGTTTCCTTGCTTTATCATTCTGATTCTCTTGTTAGACATGGATTCATGGAATTCCGGGTCCGCTTTTGGAACCCGGCCACAAGGATCATGTCCCCAAATTTGTCTCACTTAACTTTCCATTCACGCGATCATGATCTTGGCTTTGGGTTTGGTTGCGATGATTTGAGTGACACTTACAAGATGGTGGTTCTCCTTTTGGACATTAAATCAAACATTTGGGAGGTGAGAGTTCACTGCTTGGGTGACACTGACACCGACACTTGTTGGAGAACTACTGTGACTGTAACTTGCCCTGATTTTCCACTTTGGGGAGGACGCGATGGAAAGCTTGTGAGTGGCACTCTTAATTGGTTGGCTGTTCGCTGGGAAACTGATGCTGTCAATCAGTTGGTAATTTTTTCATATGATCTAAACAAGGAGACATATAAATATTTGTCCTTGCCCAGTGGTTTTTCTGAACATGCTGATAACCCTAGTCTCGGGGTTTTGAAGGGTTGCCTGTGTCTTTATCATGGTCAGGAGCAAGGCAGAACCCGTTTTGTTGTTTGGTTAATGAGGGAATTTGGAGTTGAAAACTCTTGGACTCCGTGGCTGAATATGAGTTTTGAGCATGCTCAAGTCTTTCCACCTTGGCAATTATTGGCGGCGCCTTTGTCGTGTATGTTTGAAAATGATGATGTCATGTTGCTGGCGAACTATCCACGCTCCCAATACATTTTCTATGATCGGAGAGATAATAGAATAGTCCGTGCTGAAGATTTCAACGACAAAGTGCCGCTGTACTCCCATGATTATGTTCAAAGCTTGGTGCTACCATATCGAAATTAAGCTACCCTACATTTGCTTGCATGAATGTGTTAAATTGTGTAAGTGGTTTCAGAACCTTGCCATTTAATGTATGGACAGGACAGAGAGTTTGAATAATTTTGGTGGTTCCTTAGTTTAATTACTTTGTTGGATGATTCTATTGGCAAATGCTAATTGTGTGTCTGTTTTGGCTTTGTTTTGGCTTCATTTTATTTTCCTGGTTGATACCTTGTTCTCATCTCCAATGAGGCAAGGGAAGTATTTGGGGTTCCACTTCTAGAGAGTAGAGACACTCATTGACATAATGACTGAAGCTGGAATCCACTGAAAAAGGCCAATGTCACTGACAGTAACACTGACTGGTTTAGAAACTCTTTCTGATGATCCTCTTTTGGGTATAGGAGAAGTGGTTGTAATGGTCAATGTATGTAGGATGGTATATGTTGGCTTGTATGTATTGTATAACTGTATAAGATATACATGTCATGTGGCTAATTTGTACTCAATTATGATTTTTTCCCTTTTGAGTTTTGACAACAATGAAACAACGTGTTTTCCTTATTATGGTGCAAAGTACTTTGTTTATTTTACAAAGTTCAACTGCGGTGCATTTCATTACTTGAAACTTATTTCTTATAATGTGGATATCCAATACAAATGTGTACATTTCATTACTTTAAATTTTACTTTTTTGTTTACATGGGCATCTATAGTTATAGGACGATTACCAACCCACTCTGCTGCAACATAGCCTTTACTGTCAGGTAACACTGTTAGCATAGTTATAACTTGGCCTGTAAGTGCTGTACGATTCACATTTCAATCATAAGATTAAGATGTTAAGGTGTACATTTACCAACTCTTGACACTAAAATCTAAATCATGTGCTGTAAATTTACAATTTCAAGCCTTCCACCTTGGTCTAAAATTGCTGTAACTTACCCAATTACAGTGGAGAGATATCAGGGCCTTGCCTAGGAATAGTTGTAATATGAGTCATTAGGCTAGGTAAGCTTCAGGCACATTGTAAGCGAGACTAAGCAGCTGATCACATTTTTAAGACTTAGACTTGCCTTAATTGTAGCAGATAAGAAAAATGGTCAACTTGTAGCTTATCACAGCATACTCAAATTGATGTATTTAATAAATGCAACAGGCGATTATGGAATAATTGGTGAACAGGGTAAAATAAGGAGACAGTATTCTTAATTTTTTTTTTTTTTAAATTGTGGATTCAAAGTACAATTGTGGCCATATTTATACTCCACTGCTTTTATTATTTTCTTATGATATTTAAGTGGATTGTAGTAATTTTTGAATAATTCATTGACTTCATATAGTGAGTAAACTTAAAGAAGTATTATAGTTTTGTTGAAAAGTGAAAAGACAATAGTATAGAGTACATTGACCTTGAGTGACATTATATTTTATTTTTTATTTTTTATGGGCCCTGTTTGATCTTGGGATCAAATTTCAACACCGAAAGCTATTAATACATTTGGAGTTAAAATACTCCTCGCCTTACATCTTTGTACATGATGGAAGGTGTTGTTGAGGATATGCTAGGTTTGCATGTGTGATTCTAGTTTCGGGTTTCTAATCTTCCATCATCTTATTTCTTTACTTCGCAATTTAAAAAAAAAAAAAATTGATACCAACTTCTAGGGCTCCAAAAATTATTTTTATTGTTAAACAATGTATATTACTATAACTATAATTTATTTCCAAACAAATGGATTTTTTAAAAAGAAATTTAAAAAAAAAATGAATTTTGAATTGAGGAAATAAGTATCCAATTTTGACCTTTCAACTAAGATGAGGAATATAAGAGGAAGGAAGGAGAAACACGTACCAAGCAGAAAACAACAACACAAGCATATATACGAACAAAACTCCATTCATAAGAAATCCCATCCATTACGTTATCCTTTCTACAGTACCAAACACAACTAATACTACTTCCGGTCAAGGGACAAATCCAAGGAAACATTAACCTAGAAAAGGCAATAACTTTAGCTTATACACGCCTCTTTATATTGATATTTTTATTTGATAAAAATATATTGATATTTTTATAAACACAATAATTATTTTAGATTATAATACTTTTTATAAGTTACTTTTTAATGAAAATTTTTTCAGGGGCTTTGTTAACAATTTTTTTCTTTTAACTTATTTTTTAATAAAAGCATTAAAAAAATTCAAATAAAGTAATCAAAATACTAAACATAAAACTTGTCTTAGAAACTTTTTTTTTTAATGTAACCTAAGTTATCACTAATCTTTTTGGCCATGGTATGACAAATGAGGAGATGTGGAATTGGGATGAATTATGACCTCTGAAGAAGTTTAGTTACACACTATGTTTCTCTCTTTTTGATACTCACCCTGCTTTAATTCATAATGAAGTGATATGATTTTTTTTCCAGTAACAAAAAAAAATACTTAATTCGATCGGATCCAATTTAAACGAAAATAATTTATCCTCTTTAATTCTTTGAAGAAACATTTCCAGCAATAGGAATTGATACCAAGACAGATTAATATATTTTTGTCTCTTCTTTAACAACCTTCGATTCACAATCGTATGTAACTCCTCTCTCATCTATTATTTTAATAAACTTTTTCTCTCGTGCAATGAAAGTATGAACAACATTATTAATGTTACACTTTATAGTAACCACTTTATTAGACAACGTATGTTTTCCTTTTCCCAACGAAGTCGTGCATTTTGGGGGGTATGCCAAAGTCGCAGCAAAAGAGTAAGCTGCGAATATTCTTCTTCCATATGCACTTGCTACCTTCCAAAGGGATCAAAGATGCAAGGAACTCCAGGTGTATTATAGTTGGAAGAGAAGCATCCCTGCAAAACTCAGAATAACATAATTTTCAATGAAATATGTTTATATGAAATATTCGAGTGAGTAATCATTTAATCAACATACGAAAACCCAATTTCTAATTACACCAATAAATATAATCAATATCTTCACACAACAAATTAAATAAACATCAGAGTTGCTAGCTAAGCAAATTGAGAAAATGGAAATTTAGTTCTCTAAAAACACTATAAAGAAAATTTTCCTTAAAAATAAAAAAAGTCACGCATTCGTGCATTTCGTGCGGGATTTCGTAAAACATAACACTTTATAAAAGGCGGAAAAAAATTGATGTGATTTTTTTTATATCTTAATTGCATCAACCCATTTATAAAGAATACTATTTCCACCTTATATTTGCTTTTTCACACCCCAAACTTTCTTTGTTATTTCCCATTTTTTTACACCTCCGATGAAAATGCATTTTTGATGTACAATTGCTAATCATGAAAATTATATATATTCCTCTAAAGGAAAGTATTTTTAAAATAGTAAAAGAATTTTCACTAAATATTTTTATTGATAAATAAATGTTTAAAGATAAGACATAAAATTCATTTTCGATTATGAGTTCTTTTTGCTTAAACAACAAGTTCATATTTTCAAATTAATAGAGAATTGTCTAATATATAATACAAATCACGATTATAATTTTGATAAATATATTCATTTGAATTATAATAATGTAATTCATAAGATAATAGAATAACTTTGACAAAAGTGTTTTCGATTTAATGATTAGTTTCTGAATAATTTTGATAATAATAAGAAATAGAGATTGAAAAAAGTAAAGTTTTGAGAAAAAATCAATATTATAAAAAGTTGAGGGTTTAGAAATGTGTAGTATAATAAACGGACATGAATTCATAAAAATGAGAATTAAATACATACACGATGATTTGCTAAACCTTTGGCCAATTTTGATGGTAGGCGTGTTGGCGTTTTGAGGAATTAAGTGATTATTTTTAATCCCTCAAAATTGGCCGTCAACGATTTTATTTATAGACTTCTACTATTAACGGTCGAATTATATAATTTTGACACGTGTACAAAGATATTCCTAAATACATTAATATGATATTGATAATTGTCTTTACATAACTTCCCCGCAATCATGTTAATTGATACTTCGATTTTTTATTATACAATCAAGTTTCTCAAATTTCTGCTTATTTTTTAAGGAATTCCTCTATTAATCTTTTAGACAAGTACATCCAAAATTGATTTTCATAACTTAATAATCATAACAATATACACGACGTAAACACATTTTCATTAAATTAAGGGGTGCATTCTCCATATACAATGAAAATGCATTATGATTATGCACAATACAATACACTGCAAAAACACATTTAGGGTGTGTAATTAATTTTAGTTGTAATATAACTCTTTTTTAATACCGTTTTTTCAATTCAACAAAGCCAGAGGCACAAAGAAAAAAAAAATACATCACAATAAAACCAGGAGTTGACAGTTGACACTCCACTAAGATCAGCTTGGAGCAACGAACTTAAGACAGAAGGAGGTTTTTTATTCATGCTTTTTTTATTCATAGACAGAAAAGGAAGTTTGCTCATTCATCATAAATCATCCTCAATATCACATGCCAAGTTTGCCAATGCATACCTTTTAATAATAATAAAAAAATCGAATTAATTATGACATAACTTTTACACAAGTTACTTTTTCTGACAGTAACCAAAATAATTTGTATCATCATTAATTCAATTAATTTCAAAAGTATTTTATTCACAATTATTTCCATTATTACTAAAAAAAATTAACTTGTGTCATCAGTCAGATAATTTGTATCATAAATTTGATGACTACTAATGAAAAGCGAATGTTTAAACAAAATTGAACATGAGGGAGAAGAGAGAATGAATATCTAAAAATAATTTTACATATATATATATATTGGTTTTTTATTTTTCAATTTTTAATTTAAGAATATTGTAGTGTTTTATCATCTAATTTTAATAATAAAATATTTTCTTCTCTCTCATATCTATTTTTCACAATTCTCAATAGTGAACATATGATTTTTTTATAAGAGGAACATAAGATTATGTATTCAGGTTTCTTAGAGGAAAAAAAAAAAGATAATGTGATTGATGAGATAATTAAGGCAAGAACAAGAACAATTGGTGCAGAAAAAGAAAATAAAAATGGGGTTGGGAGAAAAGCTTTGTATGCTAGTAGTAGTAGCGGTCACCCTCTTAAGTCATTGGGCGATGGATGGATAGATAGATATATAAGACACTGCCTCAGTCCAGAGAGCTTAAAACCCTTTCGCTGCGCCTCACCCAATCCTAAAACCTTATCTCTTCCAATGGATTCTTCTTCTCTTCCCCAAACCTCCCTTTTCTTCTCTGACCAATCACCCTCTCTTCCTCCCGCTTCCGACTCTGACAACGATGATGCCTTCGTAAGCGGTGAAGAGGGCGATTTCCAGACCCAGCCCACCAGGCCCGTTCTCGTCAAGTCCTCTTCTCGCCCCGCTCATGAGCCCGTCTTCGATTCTCCTCCCGACGACGCCCACAGGCCCATTGCCAAGGTGTCCGGGGACGATGATGATGATGATGACGACGGTTCCATTGTTGAGGACGCGGACGACGACGCCGTTTTGGAGGAAGGCGCTGAGAAAGAGGAACCGGGGGAGGCGGTGAAGGATGGGGAATTTAGCGATAGTAACGAGGTCTTTGTGGAGGCTTCTGGCGGTGATGATGATGATATTAAAGAGATTCAGAGTGGGAGTGGTGTTCCTGTTGAGAATGGAGTCGAATTCAGTGGCGCTGATAAAGGGTTTGAGGGTGCTGCTGTTGAATTGAATGAGAAAGCGGATAAAGTTAATGACGGTGGGACCGATAATTCGGATTCTGCAGTTGTGGAATCTGTGGTGGATGAGAAGAAGGGTGAGGGTGTTGATGTTGAAAAGGATGATGATGGTGGTGGTGGTGTGGATGCTGCTGTTGATAACGTCGAGGTTAATGTGTTGGGGTCTGGGGCTGCTGTTGTTGGGGATGATGTGGGGGTTGAGGAGTCTCAGATTAAAGGGCTAGACGAGGCCGCGGGGAGTCGTGGGGTGAGTCTGGAGAATGGTTTTGAGCCCATTGAGAAGGGTGAGGAGGAGGTTTTTGATAAGCTTGTTGATGGGGGTGATGAGTCTGCCGTTGGCCCTGTACTTAATGGTCAATCGGGTACTGAAGGTGTTGTTGTTGGTGAGGATGATGAGTCTGGTGAGAATGGAGTTGAAGGGGATGGGTTGAAGAGTGACATTGATGTTCCTCCTGAGGAAGGTGGTGGAGGTTCGGAGTTTGTTGAGAAAAATGAAGTAAAGATGGAGGGTGATGTTGTTGAGGGGGAGGTTGGTCTACATGGTGACAGGGAGATTGATGATTCGGTGTTGGGTGGGAAAATTGGGAGCCATTTGGAGGAGATTGGCGCCAATGGTGACAGGGAGATTAATGGTTCGGTGTCGGATGAGAAGGGTGATGGACTGGTGTTTGGAAGCACTGAGGCTGCCAATAAGTCCCTGGAGGATTTGGAATTACAGCAATCACGTGCCAGTGGGAGTTCCCGTGATGATGAGAGGATTGATGGCCAGATTGTTACTGACTCAGACGAAGAAGAGGAGTCTGAGGATGAAGGAGATGGCAAGGAGCTGTTTGATACTGCTACATTGGCAGCTCTTTTGAAAGCTGCATCGGGTGCCGACCAAGATGGCGGCAACATCACAATAACCTCTCAAGATGGGTCCAGGCTTTTCTCTGTTGAGCGCCCTGCTGGCTTGGGATCAGCGCTCCAGTCAGGTAAACCTGCCGTGAGGCAAACTCGTCCGAGTCTTTTTACTCCTTCCATTAGTAGAGCTAGTGCCATTTCTGATAGCAATTTGAGCGAAGAGGAGAAAAAGAAACTGGAGAAATTGCATGAAATTAGGGTGAAATACTTGAGACTGGTTCATAGGCTGGGTTTTACTACAGAAGAATCAATAGCAGCACAGGTGCTGTATCGGATGACACTTGTTGCAGGAAGGCAAAGTGGTCAAATGTTTAGCGTAGAGTCTGCAAAGGAAACTGCTTCCCAGCTTGAAGCTGAGGGAAGAGATGATTTTGATTTTTCTGTAAATATTCTGGTTCTTGGGAAAGCAGGTGTGGGCAAGAGTGCTACAATAAATTCAATTTTCGGCGAGACAAAGACCAGCATTAATGCTTGCGGTCCTGCTACTACTTCTGTGAAAGAAATTGTTGGGGTGGTTGATGGAGTGAAGTTAAGGATTTTTGACACACCAGGCCTCAAATCTTCTGCTTTGGAACAAAATTTCAATATGAAAGTCCTGTCTGCGGTGAAGAAATTGACTAAAAAATCTCCCCCTGATATTGTGCTCTATGTGGATCGCCTGGACCTGCAAACTAGAGATATGAATGATCTGCCTATGTTAAGATCAATTACTAGTGTCCTGGGTTCATCAATATGGCGAAATGTCATCGTCACTCTGACCCATGCTGCCTCTGCTCCTCCAGACGGGCCATCAGGTGCTCCATTGAGTTATGATGTATTTGTTGCTCAAAGATCTCATATAGTTCAACAAACCATTGGACAAGCTGTTGGGGACCTACGTCTTATGAATCCGAGCTTAATGAATCCAGTTTCTCTTGTTGAAAACCATCCTTCTTGTCGAAAAAATAGAGATGGCCAGAAGGTGCTTCCTAATGGTCAAAGTTGGAGACCTCTCTTGTTGCTCTTATGCTTCTCAATGAAGATTCTCTCTGATGCTAGTAACTCTACAAAAACTCAAGAATCATTTGACCACCGCAGGCTGTTTGGTTTTCGTCCCCGCTCCCCACCACTTCCATACTTGTTATCTTGGTTATTGCAGACACGTACGTACCCAAAACTCCCTGCTGATCAAGGTGGGGCTGACAATGGTGATTCTGATGTTGAAATGGCTGATTTGTCTGATTCTGATCTAGATGAAGATGAGGATGAGTATGACCAGCTCCCACCATTTAAGCCTATGAAGAAATCTCAGGTTGCTAAGCTTACTAAAGAACAGCAGAAAGCATATCTTGAGGAGTACGATTATCGGGTGAAACTTCTACAGAAAAAGCAATGGAGAGAAGAGTTGAGAAGGATGAGAGAGATGAAGAAAAAAGGTAACACAAAAGAAAATGACTATGGTTACATGGAAGATGATCAAGAGAATGGAAGTCCAGCAGCAGTGCCAGTTCCATTGCCTGATATGGCCCTGCCACCATCCTTTGACAGTGACAATCCAGCCTATAGATACCGTTTCTTAGAGCCAACTTCTCAACTCCTGACAAGGCCTGTCTTAGACAGCCATGGATGGGATCACGATTGTGGTTATGATGGGGTAAACATTGAACAGAGTCTAGCTATCATCAATAAATTCCCAGCAGCTGTTACTGTTCAGGTAACAAAAGATAAGAAAGACTTCAGCATCCACTTGGATTCCTCAGTTGCTGCAAAACTTGGAGAAAATGGATCAGCCATGGCAGGCTTTGACATTCAAAACATTGGAAAGCAGCTAGCTTACATTGTTAGAGGAGAGACAAAATTGAAAAATTTCAAAAGAAATAAAACTGCTGCTGGGGTGTCTGTGACATTTTTGGGTGAAAATGTGTCTACTGGGCTGAAAGTTGAGGATCAGATTGCTGTGGGGAAACGCTTGGTATTAGTGGGTAGCACAGGGGTTGTGAAGTCTCAAACTGATTCTGCTTATGGTGCCAATGTTGAAGTGCGGCTTAGAGAGGCAGATTTTCCAATTGGCCAGGACCAATCTTCACTGAGCCTTTCTCTTGTGAAGTGGAGAGGAGACCTTGCTTTGGGGGCCAATCTTCAGTCCCAAATTTCTGTTGGACGAGGTTATAAGGTGGCCGTTCGTGCTGGATTGAACAACAAGCTCAGTGGACAGATCAGTGTGAGAACAAGTAGCTCAGACCAGCTTCAGATTGCCCTTATTGCTATTCTTCCGATTGTCAAGGCTATCTACAAAAACTTCTGGCCTGGGGCTAGTGAGAATTATTCTATCTACTAGATTGTGTCTTTTGTTTGCGTTACTAGCAAGGAAAAGTAGATTCCGAGTTTATCATATCATGTTGCTTCTTTTTATGACTGTCTTAAATAATGATATTTTTTTTAGTTTCGTCTAGACTATTGAATCTCCTGCTATATTAGTGCTTTTATGTGCCTGAAAATTGTACTGCAATTGAGATGGAACCTACAAGGAATTGATTCATAAATTTTGTTAGCATCTATTTTTGAATAATGTGATGTCAGATTATGCTGTTATTCCTGATTGCTCTATAACTTCTGTTTATAGGCTATACATTGGAACCTGTTTGAAATAATGTCGTATTGCTCAATATGATTAATGTGGCCTTGTTTGATTGGCCCAGAATGTGGTTTGCAACTCGATGGTATCTTTATATATACTACTTGGCTAAAGGCTTTCTTTTTTCTCCTTTTTATTTATTTCTTTTCCTCTTTATTTTTTTCTAATCTCCAGCATGTTGCTGCATTCTTTAGGCAAATGCATAATTTGCTTCCATTTTTGAGAAAGGTGTTGTATGTGATTTGCAACTCGATGGTATCTTTATAGATACTGTAGCTACTATCGTTTATCAAGAGCCTATAAATGTACGTGGGTCTCATTAGATAGTGAGATCTTGAGTGTCGGGTATTGATAGTCAACTTGTTTAATCCTTACCATTACAAACATTTTCAAATGTAGTGTATAAATAATGTTTAAGTTAGATTTCTCTCTATGATAATTAACAATGCTTAATTTCTCTTTATGATAATTAACACGTCATTTTTAAGCATGATTTGGCTTTTCAAGTTCTGCTAATGTGAGGTTTTTGATATCCTTTAATTTGAGTTAGGTAATTTCATCATGGATGATAAAACCTAGCGTGTCACATTATGGAGAATATGATCGAATCACATAATGTCGGAATTCTTAATTAATACCATTTCTCCCATTAAGATAAACATCACGAACTTGACATCATAGAATAAGACTCAAATAGATAGGAAACTTGGTAATTGCTGGGCTAAATCTAGTTTCGTCGAGGAAACGACTCGAACGAGGTTGGTAATTGCTTTTTTATCTTTCTCTAATAGAAAAGACTAATCAGAATTGAAATGAATGGTGAAGCTCATTATTATTACTCAAGTGATAATGGATATACAAGCTATCCTTATATAGAAGAAAAAGCTACAGTTGTACTGTGCAACTGTCATATTCTAACTAACTAATAAACATCCTAACAATCTAATCGTGAATTTACTTTTCTATATATTTTTTTACTCATATAGTGTATTTACATACACCAATATTCTCTTTTATCTGTGTACCCCCAATTCTGTTTTTTTTTTTATAATCTTTTTTCTCCAAAATATCTTATTTCCATAATATTAAGGTCTGGAGTTTATTTTGGTACGAGTATAGACACCACTCTAGATATAAATTTTAAGCTTAATTTATTGATAGGTAATTTATTGAACTAGTGGTTTTAATCATGTGATTTCAATTGTTCAAAATAAATTTCCATATCTTTATAACCAATTTAATTTAATTTAATATTTAATTTTTTGTCAAATTTTTAATGACATGTTAGAGATTATGTGACTTGACATAATAATGTGACATTCAAAAATGAGATTTGAAATTTGTAAAAAAAAATGTTTTAAGGTGAGTGTCTTAATAGTTTTAATCATGCATGATGTTAAAGCATTTCGAAATAAGTTCATTTTTCACCTTGAAAACTTATACAATTTTTAAACGTCATTTTTTAGTGCCAATAAACATGCCAGTGTCACAATATCCTTAACAACCTACTCCACAAAAAAATGTGTCTAAATGAATGAAATCCATGTCACCTCTTTTTGAGAGGTGAAATTAAGTGTTGGACTGTATTGCATTCATGTTAAGAGTATGAACAATTGATCACATAAACTAAAATCACCAATTTTGATTACTATATGAATAAAAATACAATTAAATTCGATTTTGATAATAATTATTATTAATTCATCGTTATTTTTTTAAAATAAATTCATTAATAAACGGGAAACATTCGTGTATTTTTCGCTTAAAATTGGGCAATATTATTTATCATAATTTCCATTTCAATAATATTTTCTAAGACATTGAGCAATGAGTTGTTATGACAACTTAGGACTTAAAACTTCACCCATCAATTATATAACACAAACTCGCATGGACCTTCTACATGGATAGATTAAGTGCTACCTCTCCTTAAATAAATAAATTGAAAAAGATGTAAACAAAAACTTGAAACATTTCCATCCACGTTCTCTGCTTTTATTAGTTAATATTTCTTGTTGTGCCTTTCAAAAAACGAAAACAAATAGTTCTTGTTGCTATTCATGTACTATTTGATTTTACTCCCAAAGAAATATTGAAGCCGAAGGAAATGGACAGAGAAATTGTTCTTTGCCGTCATTACTAACCATAACCATGAGGGTCCTCATAGTTCAAAAGGGAACTGCTGGCATCTTTTGTTGTAAGTATCTGATTGTCAAGTGAGTCTAGCCAGCAATGATCATTTAGTATTTGTCTTGCTGTTATAAAAACTGCGTGGTTTTTGTTTTATTATTTACCACAAGTTGTTGGATCAAAGAAAACTTCTTAGTCATCCTTGTCCACCTATGATTCTATTCTTATCACTAATAATGCTGCTTAAAAGGTTACATGGCATATTCAACATTTTTTCAACATATATATTCTTTCATCATTTTATTACATGGAAAAACGGTCAAATCATTATAGTATTTAAATTGTGCTAGAATGTTGTATAACATAACGAAAGAGGTGTATGAATTAATCACTAAACGCATTTCCCTCTTATGGACAACCAACATTTCTATTTTCTACAACCAAGCCACTTGTTTCTTTCTTTTCTCGTTGTTCTAAACGAAAAAAGTAGTATAACAAAATTTGGAAATTGACGGAGTCAAAGTTTGTAACAATCACCAAAGTGAGTACCGATAATATCATGTTCGGGAATCTTATTCAGAACTACAAATAATAAGGCTTTTGACTTCAATAACTTATTAATCATTTCCGACCCAGAATTTGAATTACCAAGAACATGAAAAGTTTAGATTTATAACCTTTTGTTCACATATGAATTGATACTAATCGTGGAATGAACCTTACATTACCAGCTCATTATTATTCCTATTATTTTGCTGGTACGTTATAGTTATAACCATTCTTCAAATAGCATCAATTTAATTCTGATGATTCACTATTATAAGCGCATTCCGAATTATGAAGATTATGAATACTTGTCTTGGCGGCTGGACTTGATTCCAGCAATCATTGAGTACTATAATTTATAAATTTTTTAAAAAAAATGTTTCAGCAAATTTGAAGTATGATTTTTTTATTGAGTATAGAAATGAGTCAGGTCAAATTAAATTTTACCTTAAACACACATGCATGACTTATTTAAACTAAGACTTGAGTCTAAGTGTCTAACCCTTTTCATAAGAGGTTATTTGATATTTTTAAAACATTAACTTAATTTAAAAGTGTATTTAAGATATTAGTATAATAAGTGTCTAACCCTTTCACACTTCTTTCCATCGTTATGTTTCCTTCCAATTAAATATTTCATCATAGGCTTTTCAATCCAAGTTTCTAACATAGGTGCAATGTCACACAAAAAGAGAGTAAAAAACTCTATCCAATTTCTATGTATATCAACCTTACATATTTCTTGTCATGCATGGATCCCTTTGACAGCTCAAGAACAATAGTGAGATTCGGGAAAGATGTAAAAAAAAAGTAAAGACATTCTAGAGTGAGAAAGTTGGTGGGAGGGGTCTTGTAAAGAAAATAGATCATCACTCATCACCCAAAAGTCTAGGACATTCTTTGGGTGCATGTCAAGAAATAGATCATCACCCATCGTCCACCAAGGAAAAAAAAGCCTTAGGTCCCCCCTTGGGACCTTGAAGGGGATCTCTACCTTAGTTTATATTTGTATTTTTATTATTATAAGAACCGAATGTATTATAATTCGTACGAATTTGTTAATACCAAAATGTCTCGAATCGTACTTTAACCAATCATGATATGTATACACGTATAGATGAGTTAGAGAAGAAATTACCAATCAAATTGCAATTCAATTTGTACTGTTTTGACAAGTTTGTTATCGTATTCTTAATCATTTTCTAATTTCAAATCCTCGTAATGCCGTAATGAGCCAAGTTAAAAGATATTAGTTGCAATTTGCCCTATCATGAATTTGTTTTCTAGAGAAAGTACCATAAACTCATAAAGTAAATTGTATTACGTGCATCGACCATTTTTTTAAGTAAAACTGGTAAAAGTATGATTTTATTTGATTATTTAAAGAAAGACGTGAAGTTATAAGATTTACTTAGAAATAGAATAATGAAAAAATATTATCTAAATTATTTTAAAGATGAAAAAAAATTATAAGAACTAAAATAATTTTTGTAAAAGGATAGAAATAAAAAAAATACGTTTAATTATAAGGAAAATATATATATTTTAATCGAAAAAATTTATTATATTTGTTGATTTACATAAAAAAAAAGTTAAATGACACTTGAAAAAGAACAAAGATAATAAAAAATAGAGTAGTTAAATTAACATTTGTATATCATTAACGGATACTTTAAAAGTAATTGTAGCCTTGTAGGATTAGAATTCAAGACCACGATTTTAGAATCAGGATATATTTGGATACCAAACATAATCAATTCTAATTCCAAAAATCATGATAAATACTTGAAAATTAGAAGCAAAAATGAGTTGCTTTGCTGTGATTGTGAAAAAATGATTTGAGGCAAGGTGACCGCACGGCAAACCAAAAGACGCACTAAATTGATTAAAAGCAAGACTAATGATAAAACAAAATGTGAATTAATTTAATTCTTAAAATTAGTCCTAATAATTAATTTGGTCTTTGACATTACAAAAAATTGTACTATTACTATATATTTGAATACTTGTTATTGTGGCAGATGTACGTGCAATTACGTTAACCGCGAGATGCTGTTTTTAGGTCAAAGTTTGCGAACCTGCAACCTTTACACTCTGCAACAACAACCAGCACACCAAACGCTTGTCCATATCTTCCTGTCTGCTATCTCCCTTCACGCCTAACGTGCCACTGCTACATGTCTACATCCCCATCTCTCTCTCCTCACTCATCTATGCACATTCATTATACATGCATCGCAACCCATCAACATTTGTTAATTTCAAACCATTTGTCATGAAATGAAATAGTGTTATCCAACTCATTAACCCTATACTCAAATTATTTTCATCACCTATTTTTTCATTATGTCTTTTAAATTCTCATGCTGAATTAACTACTTGTTGCCATCTAACCTTTGAAATACTAATAAATTAGTGAATATTGTACAAAGCATTGCTTTAATTGATCCACATACAAAATGTACTTCACCCATATCTTTGTCTTGATCAAAGAGGAGATAGATTGTTAATTAAGCATTTTTTTTAGCCAAAAGACTTACTCATTAAATAATTGTGAGATACACTATTCTTTTTGCTCTAATTCTATTTTAATTTTATTACAGAAGTAAAATAAAGTACTAAATAATAAATAATCATCCACTGTTTTATTCAGTGCTTTATGGGTAAATAGGAAGATTAATAAGGTTGCTGATAGGCTTGCCTCTTTGGCCTTCTTGTTTATTGAAAATTATTGGCTAGAAGAGGTTCCACTTCAAAATACTAATAAATCATCATCAAGAGTGTGTAAGTATATTTTGAAAATTATAATTAAACTTACCTTATTTTAGAAGATAACTTAACATTCTAAAAATGATTTTTTTATATATTCTAATTCAGTTAATTAAATAAACTGTGTAAAGTATTATTTTTTAATTCTTATGAATAAAAAATATTTTTATATTAAATTCTAATTTATCTGAAATTAGGATCATGTTACTACTTCTTATAAGAACATTTTAGTAATTTTGTTTCTATTCTTTCTACAAGACTCCTATATTGTGTATCACATTAATTGTTTTATCAAGGTCAGTTTTTTTCAGAAAAAAAATGTTTGCTTATAAAAAAATATATTAATGATTTTATTTACAAAAATATCTTTAATAAACACCCAGTAATTAATTTAATAAAGAATAAGAGAATATAAACAAATTAGATCTTAGTTTGAAAGTTCCAAACTGATAAAATGCAAAGGAGAACCATCATATACTGTTTTTCACAAGAAATTTCCATAAGTAAGAAAGAAAATAATAATTGTTTTTTCAAAATAAATGAAACCAAACCATACAAAATTTCACCTACTGTAAATTACGAAATTACAATTAAAACGTGTAATCATTAGTAAAAAATATATAAAAACCCAAAAATCTGTTTTTGTATTCTGCTGTGCTTTTGTTGGCAGGGCCTAAAAATAAGCTCCATGTCCTTTCATTTGCCATTCTTTCTCTCTCTTTGATTAAAAAATTGTTGCTTTTCATTTTGGCATCACACAGTATCAAAGAGAGAAAGAGAGAAAGAGAGAGTGGTTTTGCAGAGAAAATCCAAGTGAATTTAAGGAGCCACCACTGTTCCTACCATCCCCTTTCATTTTGTAGTGCCTGTTTGTTTTTTGGTGTTTGCATTCACTGTTCCACAGAAGAAGAAAAAAAAAAAAAAAGAGAGCTCTTTGTTCCATCTCTTTCTGTTGGTGTGTCTCGAGATTGGTGTGTGTGTGCTCAAGATAAAGCTCATTCACTCACAGTAGCAATAACCCTCTTTCCTTAACTCTTGAAACTGCGTCCAAAGTTTTGATTTTTGAGAGAGCATGATCAGATGAAGGAGTGTGGAGGCTCTCTTGGGGGAGAGGGCAAGGAAGAAGAGGACTACACAAAACAAGTGTTGTCTTTTTGAACCCTAAAAAACGTTTCTTTTTTTGGTTTTGTTGTTATGGCACTTAGTATGCCGAAAGATTCAGCATCAAACAAGCAACAGCTCATGGATTGTGGTAAGTATGTGAGGTACACACCTGAACAGGTGGAGGCTTTGGAGAGAGTTTATCTTGAATGTCCAAAGCCTAGTTCTTCCAGAAGGCAACAAATCATTAGGGAGTGTCCACTCCTTGCTAACATTGAAACAAAGCAGATCAAAGTGTGGTTCCAGAATCGCAGGTAGAGAGAGCAAGAGAACCAGAACATGCATAGCATTGTTTGGTTTCAAGACTGCCACATCATAAAAAAAATGTTTTTGTCATGTTTTTTTTTTTTTGTGTGTGTGCGCTCTATGGTTGAGAATGCTCAAAGGGTGTTTCTGAGCTTCTTTCTCTTTGTAAAGTTGAGTTTTTTGGTGTAGTATATTTGTTATTCAGTGTTTTTTTTGGCCTTTTTTTTTTTACTTCTTTTCAAAAATGGAATGTCATAAAGTGGTGTTTCATTATTTGCATTTTTTTTTGTTTGTGTAATGTGCTATTTGGGTTAAATTTTAGAGAAAGATTCTTACTTGCTAGAGAAAAAAGAGTAAGTCATCCCTCTTGAAAGGAAGATCTACTGGGAAAGTTACTTCATTTTTGTCATTTTCCGTGTTAAGATCGATCGTTTTTATTTTTTTTTCCTCAGAAAAGGAGTTTCTTTTCTGGAGTTGATTAAATGGGTGATAATGACTGCTAGTTGTTCATTTTTGTTGATGAATTTTTTTCATCTGCTTCCCTCTGACCTTCATCATTTTTGTTCATTGATCATTTGGCTTTTGTTTTGGGATTGGTCATAAGATGAAGGATAATGACAGCTGATTTTGGTCACTTTTCCCACTAGGTTAATCAGTTTTCAACTTTTAGTTCTTTTTATTTTCCATTTCACTAATATTTTCTCTTTTTGAATTATAGAAGAGAGGAATTTATGTTTTGTTCTACCCTCTAAATTTTGTTCGAACTATTTTTCTCAACTTGCCTCGCATTATTATTATATTATTAAAACATGCATTTAGATATATCATGTTTCCAACTTTTTATCTGTATTGACAAAGTAAAAGAAATTTTAGTCTTGGTCTGATAGTGTAAGGGACTTGTCCAAAAGTAAATTAGGAAAGTTGAGAGAGTGAAATGAATAATGAATGACTATCATACAATGTTATGGTAAATTGTATGGGAAAGATGACCTACTCTACCTGCCAATTTTCTTCTGTAGGTGTCGTGAAAAGCAGCGGAAGGAAGCCTCTCGTCTGCAGACAGTGAATAGAAAGCTGTCTGCAATGAACAAGTTGTTGATGGAAGAGAACGACCGACTGCAGAAGCAGGTCTCACAGTTGGTTTATGATAATGGATTCATGAAACAACAAATACATACTGTGAGTCTCAATTATCATTCTGAATGTTCATTGAAGAATATAATTTAGTGTTATTGAAGAACCTGTATCATCTACTGGTTTCTTAACAGGCATCTGCTACTACTACTACTGACAATAGCTGTGAGTCTGTGGTAGTGAGTGGTCAACATCAACATCAAAACCCCAAAACTCAGCATCCCCAGTGGGATGCCAACAACCCAGCTGGGTAAGTAACTTCATTATGCAAACAAAATTGTTTAATTAATATATGCTCATTCACCATTCTTTATTCTGCCAGTCTTCTTGCAATTGCTCAGGAGACCCTGGCGGCGTTCCTTTCAAAAGCTACTGGAACTGCTGTCAACTGGGTCCAAATGATTGGGATGAAGGTATGACCTATTCAATAATTCTTCTTCATGGTCATTGCTTGCATACAACATGTGCATTTGTATAATTATATTTTGCCTCTCATTTTTTCTGTCTTCATGTAGCCTGGTCCGGATTCTATTGGAATCGTTGCTGTTTCCCGCAACTGTAGTGGGGTAGCGGCAAGAGCCTGTGGCCTTGTGAGCCTTGAGCCCGCAAAGGTATTTAGCTGTAACGATTCACTGCAGAATTATTTTCTTTGCTGAACAATGAAACCTTGCTTTATTGAACTAATCGCATCCCAAATCATCTCAGGTTGCTGAGATTCTCAAAGATCGTCCATCATGGTATCGTGACTGTCGATGCCTCAATGTATTGAGTGTAGTCCCCACAGGGAATGGGGGCACGATAGAGCTCATGTACATGCAGGTCTACTGATTATTTTATGCAAAAAAAAAAAAAAAAAAAAGAAAGTTGAACTCTAGTTTAAATCACTTTTTAATTATTCCTCTGTTGTTTTCTTGATATTTAAATTTGATTTTTTTTTTCAGACATATGCACCAACAACATTGGCAGCTGCAAGAGACTTCTGGACTCTGAGATACACTACTAGTTTGGAAGATGGAAGTCTTGTGGTACTGAGCAGAATCTTGATTGTTGTGTTTTTCTTGATTTAAGTTGTGGCTTCTTTCTTAGGAAGAGTTTCTCTCGACATAGAATGACTATTTTATATTTTTTTGCCTTGCAGATTTGTGAGAGGTCCTTGACTTCTTCAACTGGTGGCCCCACAGGGCCTGCTGCTTCAAACTTCGTGAGAGCTGAAATGCTTCCCAGTGGCTATCTAATTAGATCCTGTGAGGGTGGTGGATCTATTGTTCACATTGTTGATCATGTTGATTTAGATGTAAGGAAGATCAAGCTATTCAAATCATTTTGTAAATTTCCATATCTTTGAACTTCTTCTTCCTAAGTATATTAACTGGGTTTTTGATGTAGGTTTGGAGTGTTCCTGAAGTACTTAGACCCCTCTATGAATCACCAAAATTCTTGGCTCAGAAATTGACTACTGCTGTGAGATTTCTTGTAATACTGCATTAGATGTTTGACCATGTCAAAAGTTGTTGATTTAAATTTCGAAAATTATTGTACAGGCCTTGCGAAATGTAAGACAAATTGCACAGGAATCAAGTGGAGAAGTTCACTATGGCGGGGGTCGTCAGCCTGCTGTCTTGAGGACATTTAGTCAAAGGCTTTGCAAGTAAGGCCTTTTCATATTTGGTGGTTGCATAGTTGGGTATTTGCTTAATCACTCTGTCTTCATCATTCCTTATTGACCAATAATTTTTTTAAATTTATTTAGAGGGTTCAATGATGCTGTCAATGGGTTTGTGGATGATGGTTGGTCACTGATGGGTAATGATGGGGTTGAAGATGTGACCATAGCCATAAACTCATCTCCCAACAAGTTTTTCGGTTCCCATTACAATACATCAATGCTTCCAGCATTTGGAGGTGGGGTCTTGTGTGCGAAAGCATCAATGCTGCTGCAGGTACTTCTCAGACCAATCTATGTGGAAATTATCATTGTTCTGTAAAGTAACTCTAGTATTGTAGCTATCAATTCCAAGAATTCTTCCTTCTTGTGCCCCCACGTCCCAACTTGCTAGAATCTTCTGCATTTTGTAAGTGTTCATCTTCATTATACTTAATTACAAAATGGTGGTCTGCAGAATGTTCCTCCTGCTTTGCTTGTTCGTTTTCTGAGGGAGCATCGTTCAGAGTGGGCTAATTATGGGGTTGATGCATACTCTTCTGCATGTCTCAAAGCTAGTCCTTATGCAGTTCCTTGTGCAAGACCTAGTGGTTTCCCAAGCAGCCATGTCATTATACCGCTTGCTCATACTATTGAGCATGAGGAGGTATTAAATCTTTTTCAATGAATGATTGATGAACTTCATTTTATGATTCCTATTTATTCATATGCTCATTTTCCACCCACTACAATGATGCAGTTCTTGGAGGTAGTTCGTATTGAGGGTAATGCATTTCCCCCTGATGATGTAGCTTTGGCATGTGATATGTATTTAATGCAGGTAAAGTCATTTTTGTGTTTGTGTTTAGCTTGTTGGCTTGCTTATCTTATTTAAGCAGGAACTAGTTTCTGTGAATGGTTTTTTTTTTACCTTATTATGCAATTTGGTGTGGCAGCTGTGCAGTGGAATTGATGAAAATGCAATTGGAGCATGTGCACAGCTTGTGTTTGCACCTATCGATGAATCATTTGCAGATGATGCTCTCTTACTGCCTTCTGGTTTCCGCATCATACCATTGGATCCTAAAACAGTTAGTGGCATTTCTCAGTAGCCTGATAGTTTTGAAGGGAATTGGTCATGAAGTTATTTTGTTAGATTGCTCTTTTTTTTTTTTTGTTTAATTGCCATTTCACTACATTTTATCTTTAGTGTGAGGGTCTAAAATTGGCATGACCAGGTTGTGGAAATTTAAAATTGTCATATCTATGCTTCTTTTTTGCAATTTATATCTAGACTGTCTAATTGGCTGACTAAATAATTATCTATTTTGAAGTCTTAGTTTTCATATTTCAATAAAGTGATTTGGGCTTTTAGCCAAAATAAAGCCTTTCTTACAGATGCTACTGCATATGAGCATGCATTGACTAACAAAATTCGTTGTTTCTGTATGTTTTGCATTTCAGGATGGTCCAGCTTCAACTAGGACATTGGACTTAGCGTCAACACTGGAAACTGGATCTGGTAATGGCCGCTCAGCTGGTGAAAGTGACTTGAATAACTACAACCTTAGGTCGGTCCTTACAATTGCATTTCAATTTACCTTTGAGAATCATTTGCGGGACAATGTGGCTGTTATGGCTCGCCAGTATGTGCGTAATGTTGTGCGATCTGTTCAGAGGGTTGCCATGGCAATTACTCCCTCTAGGATCAGTACACAGTTGGGGCCAAAGTCACTTTCTGGTCCACCAGAGGCCCTTACCTTAGCAAGATGGATCTGCAAAAGCTACAGGTTTGCATTCTTCTATTAATCTTGTCTGTAAGTCTATTTTTGTTATGGTTAATGTACTTTCCTAAATCATTTGATTTCCTTGTCTTCCGATAAATAATTTACCTTGTGTTGGCTAACTTGGTTATTCACCTTGTATTTGTAATTTAGCTGTGTCCTGTAATCGTCTGAAAAGGCTCAGTTTCAGACACAAATTGCACGAATTATACCATCTTATTTCCTGTGTCTGGTATGATATAGTAAAGATTGTTTCTTTCAGGCTCCACACCTGCAGAGAGCTTTTTAGCGTTGAATCCACATCTGGTGATGCAATCTTGAAGCAACTTTGGCATCATCCAGATGCAATATTGTGCTGTTCTGTAAAAACAAAGGTAAATCACTTGCTGCCTCTATATACGCCTAATCTACCTCAATTTTTATTAATTTTTTTTCTTCAGAAGTTTCTTGTCTTTTAGTCTAATAAACTCCCTGTAAAGTAGTCTTATTTGAGTGCCAAAGTTTATGCAGGCATCTCCAGTGTTCACCTTTGCAAACCAAGCTGGACTTGACATGCTTGAAACCACTCTTGTTGCTCTTCAAGACATAATGCTGGATAAAGTTCTTGATGAAGCTGGCAGGAAGGTTCTCTGCATTGAGTTCTCCAAGATAATGCAACAGGTGAACACATGTCCTGGTCTTATAAGAAGTTGTTTGTATCTTCCTTCAATCAACTCTTTAACTATAATTAGTGCTCTTATCTTATTTGTCCTTTTTCATTTTTCAGGGATTTGCATATCTGCCAGCAGGAATATGTGTGTCAAGTATGAATCGACCAGTGTCCTATGAGCAGGCCATTGCTTGGAAAGTTCTCGATGATGATGATTCCAACCACTGCCTTGCCTTTGTGTTCATGAATTGGTCTTTTGTTTGATGGGGGGAGCCATCATTTAGATACTTATTATATCTCTATTAATTTATGTTTGGAGTATTTTACAAAGAAATTGTCACACCAACAACGAATGTAACTAATGTCTGGATTTTTTTAACACGCATGGTTGTGTGTGCCATTAGATTAGCATTGCTTTATGCTTTTACTAAGTATGCACCTTTCTTCCTATATAAACTCCTTGTTGAATTATAGACTACTTATTCCTAAAAATTATCCTTGACTGGCAGTTTGGTTTTTATATTAATTTATTTATTTAGAGTAGTTATTTAGTCTTTTCATTTATAAATCTCACGTATATCTGTTTGGTTTTAATTGAACTCTATGGTAATGTGATTTATGTATGCCTTACTGAAACAAGGTTTTTTATTTATTGTCCATATCTTTGTAGGCACTAGAGTGAGATGCAAAAAGTAGTATAAATAAATTCACGAGTTTAATTGCAAATGTCGGGACTTGAATTTGTCAAAATCTGTTTCGATGATGTTTTCTTTTCAACATTTAGAAAATGATACTTCGAATATTGGGTGTATTACATATGTAGTTGTACTAGAAAAATACTACTTAAAAATAAGGCTTGAATATGTTGGTTTTTCCAATGTAAGGTAGCGCTTTTTCATTTTTTTTCTAATTTTAGTTTGTAGGTTGAGCTTTTGCAATTTTGGTTTTCGTTAAAAAAAAATTCATTGTTTGTTTTACTTAAGTTTGTATTTTTTTTAATTTTAATTCTTAGCGTGAATTTATTAGAAATACAAATGAAAAAAAATTGATTTTTAAATGGACTAAAATTGAAAAAATATACTTAGAAAGCCAAAAAAAAAACAAAAGAATTATAGGAATTAAAATTGAAAATGTGTTAATTTACAAGAATAAAATTAAAAAATAAATTTATAGAGATTAAAAATAAAAAATACTAACTTATTTAAACCTAAAAATATATTTAAATCTAAAAAAATATGAAATTGCGGAAGATATATCATGGATAGGTTGCTTAACAAGCCTGATTTCTAGGTGTTATGTGTTGATGAGTATTTTTCCTTGCACCTCTTTTTAGAGGCGTTTTGATTTTGACAACAGATCCACTGGATTGCAC
Source organism: Glycine tomentella (assembly GCA_007407185.1). Classification (NCBI taxonomy): domain Eukaryota; kingdom Viridiplantae; phylum Streptophyta; class Magnoliopsida; order Fabales; family Fabaceae; genus Glycine; species Glycine tomentella. The sequence goes on from PYAF01000779.1 coordinate 499,447, forward strand.
TGATATTGTGCCCGGAACATGTCATGATTGTGTTTTACTTGTTTGTGAAGGAAGTGTGTCTTGATTTCAACAGAAATCAATATAATGAGTGAGGTCTTAGAAGGAATGTTTTATGACTAACTTTCTAACTATTTATCGTTTGTATTTCTATTTATAGTCTCGGAAGAGATCCAACTTTCTGTCTGTCACAACTCACAATTCTAACTTTTCAAACAAGTAATGTAAACTTACTTTAATTGGGCTTTGATGTTAAATTTAAGATTAAAGTATGGCCTCTGCCTTTCTTAAAATTTAAAAATAAAATGTATTTTTCTTATTTAAAATATTGCATTTTTTAAAGAGATTATTTCAATATGAGTGATTTTGTTGAGTACAAGTGTGAGGTAAAGTCACACATCAGAAATGAAAAAGTTAAGCACCATATAAGTAAAAAGAAGATCTATAAATCTGAACCTTAAAATTTTGAGTTAAGGTATGGTATCTAGTTCACTTATATAATTGTATCATTGAAAGTTATGGATTTATAAAATGCTATCAAATTAGTTCCTCAACACCTAAATTGTCTCATAAGACATTAATATATTCTTTACAAACTAATTTTTTTTACAAAATATCATTTAAGAAGATCTCGAGAAAGGTTCTGTTGAAATAAAACCCCAACTAAAATAACTGATCAATTTAAAATAAATAATTCTAAATTTTGCTATATTTTTCTATTAATTATTATATTTTATTAAATAAAGAAAATATTGAATACAGTAGTTTTTAAGTTCCAACTTTTGTTTAATTACTATATAGTACTTTTTTAATTGCGGTGCGGCAGACCAAATTCATAATTTAAAATCAATTCTTTAACCACACACACATATATTAAAAAAAAAAAAAGTAGACCCAAAACTAATTTGTCCCTTGGTATAAGCCTTACTTGCCTTGGCCTTGAGCCAGCTCTTTGAATTTAAGCACTTTATATCTCTTTCAAATATCATGATATCATAGACACATTAATAAACTTCAGTAGGGATTGACTTCAATGACTCAAAGTGCTGTAATCCAAGCATACCGGCTGCGTAGTCTAAAAAACTAACATTCGATTCAAATCTCTCGCTAATAAAAAAAATATAACAAAGCCTATCACTTTTAGGAACTAAAGTAACTTTTTACTATTAATGACAATATAAGTTTGCATAGATTATGAGTTCATTTCGGCCTTTTTGCTCCAGAAAAGAAAGGAGAAGAGGTGTATTTCGAATATGAAGATAAAGATTTGCAGAGGCATGAGAGGTGGGAGAGTCAGGTCAACCCGAGCAAGAAGCATGTGCATTTCAAGCTGAACCAGTATGCATGACACTCAATATTTTAAACATCGTTACCGTTTTGTTTTTCTTCAAATATTAAATATAAATGCATTTCCTAACAAAAAATTTAATCTTTACTTATCTTATTTGACTTATTGAAATTTAGAACTCATTAATGTTAGACGTAATAAAGATAGACTCAACGATCTCACACATCAGACTATAAATATCTTATATTAGAAGGACACAAGGAAAGATTTACAAAATAAAAAATTTTGATGTTCAAATAAGTAAACGAGTGAGTTAAGAATGAATTTAAAATAATGAAATAGGACCTTGTATTTATTGTGAGATAAGAGTTTCATGTCTTTAATTGTAAAAGTTCTTATATTATAATTATATAATAACTCTTGTAGATAAATTCTGACTTATAAATAATAACTAATAAATATAAATAATTTGTTTCTTATAAATAATTAAATATATGTAATTTGATAAAAAAAATTCATAACATTAATATTAATATTCAAATATTGAGACATTTATTATTAACATGTAAGGCCAATAACCAGGATTGCTATGAGCAGTGTATCCGTGCTCGATTAACGTGCTTATTTGAACGTTACTTAACTTATTATAAACTATTTTACCCTTATATATCTTTGCCAATAAAAAAATATCAACGTCAAGTAATCTTGTTAACTAGTATTTTTAGGATGCGAGTTAAAATGCCAATTAAAGAATTAAAATAAAAATTTAATTTATTGAAAATAACATTGAAGTGCATTTAAAAATCACGAGATCGTAACTTTTTGAATCCAAATAAAAAAGTTTCTTTTTTACTTATTTTGGAGATCTCAAATATATTTTTATAATAATTAATTTAAATGGATCAGAAAAAACAGTAAAAAGGGATATTGATCAAATTTGAGTAATTTCTTTAGGAGTAATAATATACAAATTATTTTTTATTTTAAATATTCTACTTTGACCGGATTTTGTTTCAAACGAGGGCCAAATAATTAAATAAATATATTTAAAATTATTTATAGCTTTATTTTTAAAAAAATATATGCTTATAAAAGGGAAGAAAACATATTGAGTGGGCATGACTACTCCCGCTCTCAAAAAAATTCTGTCACTGATCTCTATCTTTTTTTTTTCTCACGTCATAAACTTTATTACATTTATATTTTTTTCTCTCTTTTTAACTCTTTATTATTATTGAATAACCCTTGCTGATCAAAAAAAATTATTATTGAATAACACACATTAGATGTCTATAAAGTAGTTTCCAGTAAATTTTTATTTGGGTACATGTATCATTACTGTTAATTATATAGTCAACACTGTCAAATTCTGACCATATCCATTGTACTCCCTATGCCTCCAAATATCATCATTTTACCTTATTTTAATAATTACACAGAGCATGGGTCACACCCTTTTGGTACTAAAGTTTACACACCACTAAAATAGAGACAGTTAGGTAAGGCCAATGTCACACTCATCACTCTTGGTTTGTTTGTTTAGAAATTTTTTATTTGTTTATTTTCTATTTATTTATTTAGATGGTGATAATTGTTGCTATTTTCTTTCTGATCATTAAATGGTTGCTAAAATTCAAGCTTCCCTCATGTTCTTAGATTCCATGTCTCGTTTTTTTACCTTAATGACTCTTTTCTTCTTAATAATATCAATAATAAATAAAATAACGCATGTGATAAAATTGTAACAGTTTTTCATGTTTTAAAATATTATTTGAAAATAACTCTTAAATTGAAAAATTTAATTGATTGATAAATCACGTGTATTATATTGAAATATAATTTGTAACATATTTTCCATGTATTTTTTAATTATAAGATATTCTAGAAAATGATTAATATTGTTTTGGCCATTATGATAACTTTTATGAAATAATAATTATTTTAGACATTAAATAAAGAATTTAAATTTAATTTTTTTATGAAAAAATATTATCAATACACGGCTAAAATAATTTTTAGAGAAAATATATTACGTATTGATAATAATAATAATAATATAACTATAAAATAATTTTATATTATATTCGAGTATATTTTTTTATTTTTCCAATAAATAACTTAAAAATTATCTTACCAGTGATTTCTAATCATTATCATTTTCCTATTATTTTAAGATAAATGTGTTACTGTTAATTAAATTAATAATATATTTTTTAACTTTGATGAAGTGAATAATTAGATCGTATAAATAAATACGGAAGAGGTATTTTATATTTTTCCCCAAAGCCCATTTTGACTCCTATGGCCATAAACACTTTCTCACACCACAATGCAGCCCTTGCATTAACTGTCAGAAATAGTAGTTAATTACTTTAAATCTTTAATACAAGAAGATCTTGTACTGGAAGTGGGACCCACTGGATCTTCAGCCGCATTTAAAGTTATAATATTAGTAGCCAGACGTGTTAAGCATCATTATCCCATTGTATGTATACGTATGCATGACTATGTGTAATATCCTACACATATCATGCATCATTCGACATTATCATGCATGATGAATTGATTATATATATCACTACTTTTTTGTTTCTTTTTCTCTTTCATTTTTTCCGAAATCTGGATTGTCCCCGGTTAAGTAACAGAAGCTAGATATAACGTTAAGAACTAAAAATATATATTACTTTATTAGCAATTTAGCCAAGATTAAAAATATATCTAACCATTTTGTCTTTTTCTCATTGGAGTTGTTTTAAAACCATTCCTCCCAGGCAACCAAATTTCTCCTCCCAAGGACAAAATGTTCATTAATTAGAAATCGTGTTCTTATATTAAGAATGGAAGAATAATCAAGTAGTAAGTGTAAATTAGGTCTCTAGAGTTCAACAATTAAATGATTTAATGTTTGCTGAAGAAGTAATTTTCTTCTCATTTAAATGCTTGGAAATTCGTATCCCTAAAAGTAAACGCGTAGATCTTATTAGTATTAATGAATGTATAGGGAGAAAAAAAAAAAAAAGAGATTAAAAATAAGCACAATTTTGCATGCAGTGTTTAATTTGGTTTCTGAGCATGTAAAAGTTGGAAAGATATTGTTGCGTTCAAAATCCAAGGAAAGTGCATATCTTAATTCCTAGCTCTTGTAAGTTGTAATGTCACGTTAGGGAGTAAGATTCCAGAGGCCAAAAAGAAACACACATCGTTGTCTTGCAGCCTTGCAGGTTTTAAAAGACTGATCAGAACAACAAATTAAAGGCACTGAAGAAGAAATCAAATAGTGGGGTAGGAGGATACTTGTGTTCTGTTCTGTATTATCTGTGAACTTTTCACTGTTTTAGACATTTTCGTGAACTCAACTGGGTATTAATTTCTACCTCTTTTAATTGGCTTCAAATATCTCTAATTAAGGCGCATAATAATCTTTTGGTTGTCTCTTAATTGTTATTGTAAGATGCAAACAACTGGCTCGTGTATGTGTAGTCTGAATGGGACTTTTTGGATTGTTTTGTTTGTTTCGGTTCTAGAGTTAATAATTATTGTTGTTCTATTGTTTTTGGGATTTTGTGTTGGGCCAAGTCTAGTGATCAGTACTCACACTATGAACTTTGGGTTCATAACTTTTCTTTTGTCATAACGACAATGACCTTAAGAATGCTTGAATACATAACTTAGGGTCTACTTTATACATTATATTTTTTTCTAATACACTATATATTTTTTCAATGACAAAAATATCCCTTCAACAACTTTATCTTCCATGTTGTGTTTTGTGTTTTCATTTTGCTGAAAGAGTGGTCTATTGCCGACATTGTGGAGGTCGTGGACGTCGTTGGTTGTGCATTTGTGGGTAGTGGTAGAGGTATTCATCGTTTACCTTCATCCGAGTGTTGCTAGTGGTGGTTAGTGATGGTGGCAATGAGGTAATTTTTTTTTATATACGGATTAGGTAATCAGTATGGATAATACGTACAGATTACACAATCCATAAGTTACATTTAATGAAAATGAGTCTTATGGATTATGTAATCCGTATGTCTCATACGGATTACTTAATCCGTATTTGTTAGACAGTGTTTATTTTTGATAATTTTTATTTTTTTAAAAAAAGGGATTATAATAAATTATAATTAATTGAAAAAAAATATTTGATTCCTTTTTAAAGTTTGGGGATGAATTAGGATGGATAAATTAGATAGTTAGTTATATTTGATTTGTTTTGATTATTATATTTTTGAAAATTGGATGTTTTAATTGTAAATTTTATAATGTAATTAATAGAATTTGTATTGTATTTTCTATGAATTTGTATTATTTTATGACTTTAATGTTGTTAAATATTATTATTATGCGTTACTTTGGATTGTCAATGTAAGAATTTTATTTTGATTTACTAAGATGAACAACGATGAGTGGATGTATAACAATATTATGTTTGAAGATATGTATATGAACGAAGACATTGAACAAGAAAATGATGCGGGTGAAAATGATAATTATTCAGTTGATTGTTCTGCAACGTTCAAGACGTCTAAGGTATTGATATGATTTTGAGTTTAGTTAAAGTTCTTAAATGAATGAATTTAGTTGATTAAAAATTATTATCCATTTTGGTAGGTGTTCCATTCCCGTGAAGACGTATTCCCAGGAGGTCAAGGGTGGATAGTAACTGTAATATGTGACACTCATAATCATGTTTTGGCTAAGTCATTTTGTGGACACTCATATGTTGGTCGACTAACTAAGGAGGAAGAGATCATTGTTACTGATATGACAAGGTTGATGGTGAAACCAAAAAATATTATCTTAACTTTGAAGGATCATAATGCCAATAATTATACAAGTTTGAAGCTAATATACAATGCAAGATATGTATACCGGACGCATATTAGAGGCAATAATACTTAAATGCAACAATTAATGAAACTTCTTCAACGTGACTTGTATATTCATTGGCATAAATTGAAGGATGAAAATGTTGTACTTAACTTAGTTTTGGCACATCCGGATGCAGTAAAATTGAGCAATACATATCATATGGTGTTCTTGGTAGACAGTACATACAAAACAAACAGGTACAGACTTTCGTTACTTGACATTATCGACATGACACTGATTTGACATTTTTCAACTGCATTTGCCTATTTAGAAATTGAACGTATAAACAATGTTGTGTGGACCCTTGAACAATTTAGATGGATTATGTAATCTGTATGAAACTTACAGATTACACAATCCATAAACTTCATACGGATTGCATATCCGTATGATCCCCCCACACCATTCTTACAGATTGGCTAATCCTTGTCATCCCCACTGATTCACAATCTGTAATCAGCCACCACAATTTGATAGAAGACGCTTATCATGACACAAACACCACCACCAACGATGCAAACACGACCACCAACCACTTGCAACTCGAACGACCACGACGCACAGCACCAATACCACACCACCATCGTCAGCCACAGAACGAACAAGAAGAAGAAAGTGAAGACCAAGAGAACGCGGCTCAAGAAAGGAAAACCCAATAGTGTATTAGAAAACAAACCTAATCAAAAGACTATTTTTGATATACACTATTATCATATAATGTATGAAGAAAATAATATAGTGTATGAAGCAAAACTCCATAACTTATTAGATTTTTTGCAATTAGACTGTGTTGATTTTTAAGTTATGTTGAACGAACAACATTCTCATACATATTTTGTGAGAAGTAAAAACTTGTAACTTTTAATTCATCAATTGTTTAAGAATTTTTGAACGTAAACCAAACACACGAAATCTCTTAAGATATGAATTCTATTATCTACTACTTCTAGACTTAAAACTCATCTATACTGAATCAAAATATTTTGTTGGTGTATATAATGAATATATAAAACAAAAAAAATTAGAGAACAAAAAGCAGCCCATAAAATTCTGGAGTAGTCATAAGTGACAAACTCCTTCCTAAACATTTAAAATGTCCACATACTTATTCAAAATCAAATTTAGACAAAGTATTTTAAGTATTGTTAATACTATTTTTAATTAATATTAGACTCTTACTTCATTAATCTTGTTAACTTTAAACGTGATCCAGATCCAGAAGCATAACAAATTGGACCCATAGGCCCAGTTCGGTGATAATGAAACGATGCGTTTTGCGGTGGTAACGAAGGAGAAAGAGAAAGAAGTAGGAGAGAGCAAGTGCAGTGAGAAGAGAAAAATAATGTCGTCAGAGAAGGAAAGCGAGAGTCGAAAGTTGGGTTCGGACGAGATTTCGCGCGAGTTCAAAACCCTAGTCAGTTCCAATGATCTCCACTCCCTTAACCACATGCAACACACCATGTGCGTCTCACAATATCCTCCAATTCAATTGGTTTTTGTGTTCGTTTATTGATTGATTAATTGATTGAAATGTGTTTCAGATTGGGAAGGTTGCAGGATAGCAATGCGGTGTTGTCGCATTTCAACGACTTCTCTCATCACTGCTTTGCTGAGATTTCCGGCGACAGAAACACGCGTGTTTTGAAGTCTGTCAAGTCCGACCTTGATTATATCTTTCAGAAGCTCAGGTAGTTTGTCCAGAAAACTGCATATTTTTTTAGATGTTTTTGTGGATGTAGGCAAGTGGTGTCAAACTATTAAATTATCTGTCTGTCACTATTTCTATCAGTGGTGTGTTTCTTGTGTGATCCTATAGTCTATCTTTGTTGCGGATATAGTGACCATAGCCATTAAAGCTAGATTTGCATGTAAAGCTTTGAGGTCTTTTAGGAGTATGTGTTGGTCTAAATGTAAACAGATATTCAGTTTAAGGGAGGATGCAGAATTGTTAAGATTTGCATTAGTTTGGCTTTGAATTAGTCTTTAGATATTTTAGTGATTTGATTAATCCTTATCTTTAGGAATTAGATATTGGCTTCCAAGTTAATCTCCACTTACTGGTCTGCAACTTTATGTTATTCTTGTACGTCTATATATATGGTTATATTAGTTTATCAATGTAGCTCAAATTTTTACTCTTTCACTATTTTGAGCTCCTACATGTAAAACTAGCCCAATTTTGAAGATGATAGTTGAGAGAAGGGAGTAAGAAGCAAGTGGATTATATTTTGAAGAGCTTATTCCTATATGCTAAGTTCAAAGTTTGTTATAAAATCCTTTGTGTTCTGCTCCATCTAACAACTTAAGCATTTGGTTTTCTTGTGTATGAAAATTAATAGACAAATAATCATGTGACTCCTTCATTGATCATGCTCTTGGAATTAGCAGTCATTCTTCTTATCAACATATCACAGGGTATTTTAATGGAGATGGGCGTGCTGTTCCCTCTGTCTAACAGAAGAAGAAACTGGCTTTTTCAAGTCATAATCAATCCCTCATATATTTATTTATTTATCTTCAGTTGTCTGAAAAGAACTGTCACTGTACACCTATGTTGGTTCCTTCTATTTCCTGCAGTTGATCTCCATGTGGAAACCATGAATGTGTCCTCTAATTGGTTCTATCTCCACACTCCCTGTATGGGCTTTCTCTCTGGTCTCAAGCAAATCAAGTTTTTTATGATCTAAATTTGTCTCACAATTAAGTTTAGTTTCTTAAATTTCAATGATGTCCCAAATAGATACATTTCAATAATACATATGTTTAGTTGAATTGTTATACTTAGAGTCGGAGGCTTTGGTTGTGGTCGCATAAGCATAAAAGTTTCCACACTTTGTTGTTGGCTCCTCATGTTTTTGTTCATATGGTGAATGCTTTTTTGGGTTTCAACACTACGTATCATTCCGATTCTTAAGTTTCCTGTTATGGACCTGATCTGGCTTGATAATTAGCTAGCTGGTGTGTTGGTTCATAGGCCAATCAGCAGCTGGAATTTTTAGACCAAAATGGGTAGGGCTACTTAGGTGTAGAGGGAAATATTTTAGTGTAGTATGTACAGGTGCAAAGTGCACTGTCTGCAACTATGCATATTTATCGATATCTATGCACTGGTCTGTCTGTATAATAAAAAGTTACATAATGTGAATGGTTCTATATAATGGAAAGTTACATATGCGTTTATTGACATCATATGTACATAAAGACTAGCTGATTTTCTTTTATGTTTGCTCACTATAATGCTTCTTGTCAAACTTTTTCGTTGTGTAATATTAAGTGTTTTCTCTATGGTTGTGTGCACAAAAACAATAAAAATGTGTCTATTTGAATGGTTCCCTCTAGTCAAAGGCACCAAAGGTTCCTAGGCAAGGCACCAGAAGGGGTCAACTCTTGCATTGAGGCACTCCCTTGGTGAAGTGCATACTCTACAGCCTTAGGAACACCTTTCCAGTTAATACAAGGCGAGCCATTAGCTCATTATTAAAATTTGTGCCTCAGTCTTCAGGTGTTGATAACTTGCTAACTGAACTGAATACTAAAACAGGTAACTTAGTCAGAATGTTAACAAACTATAGCTTTGGGACTTTGAAGCAGTGGCTTAGGGAACAATCCAAAATTGAAGAGGGGAAAAATGGAGGATGGGTATAAACAGTAAAAGAAGAAGGATTGAAGGAGCATAAGTTAATTATATAATAATGTAATGAAACAACCTTCCACCCGTGCTTTCTATCCTCCCCCCTCCCAAATACAGATCTCTGTTTCTTTTTTGTGGCTTATGTTCATATTTATTTACTTTACGAAATCTTACATTAAAGCTTGGTTAACCCTCTCTTGCAGAAGTATGAAATCAAAAATTATGGCAACTTATCTCGATGCATTTCCTGACGACTCAACGAGTGAAGTGATTGATAGGAGACCGGATCTTGAAATGCCCAAGTAACCAATGTTATCCGAACACAATATTAGAGTGAGTTATACTAATGAAAGTTTGTTTCTTCTATTGTAATAAACATGTCCTATTTGTCTCGATCGTTTAACCAAAGCTTCTTGCCCTTGATCAAATTCTCTAAACTTTTTGTCTATACACTTTATATTGGCGACAGTAAATACGTTACGCCCAAAAGATAAAATGTCTATTATTATATACTATATACCTCATGCCCTCTGGGCTATGCAACATTTTTTCCAGGATAGGTGTAACATGCAATGAATGCATCTTACGCTTCATGTCTATACTACTACAATTTCTAGATTTATGCATCAAAAAACAGACGAAGTATAGTACCATAATCAGGCCAATCAGTAACAAATGTGATTTGATTTAATTGAAGTATGCTGTTAAAATAACTAAGGAACTAAAATCATACTAGCTAAAATTAACGGTGAAAAAAAGCTAACAAGAACAGGAAGGACTAATTGAACTAAACAATATGGTGCCCTTCATAGCCAGAAAACACCCCTATTACATAACAGATTGTCCACAAATATAATTCTTTTCCCACTATGCCCAAGTCAATCATCAGATAGAAAATAAACAGAGACTAAATTAAGACGAAAAACTCAAACTCAAAAGCCAACTATATTTTTCAGTATTTCCCACCTTGCTTCTACCCCTGTTGAAAGTAACAAAGTAAGCTGCTCTGCAACAAAGTAGATCTAAATTTACAAGACAGGAAACGACCAACAAAGTAAAATAAAAGAAAGAAAAAAGAAAAATGGCAAAGAGAAGGATAAACCGAACAAAAACCAAAAGATATAAGCATCTTATGCAGAAACCCTAAAACCCAAAAAACCCTAGGAGTAAAGCCTGTTAGGAGCTAACCACTGTAAACAAAACCCAATGAGAAGGGATTGGCGCTAGCATTCTATGAACTAACTCCGCCCAGCCACACTCAATATACAGATCTTTATCTTCACTAAGCAACCAATCTCTATCTTCAGACTGCAAGAGAAGGGAAGACAGATAAAATCAGGCGGTACCAAGTTTCTGATAAAATATACTTCTAAGATCCAATATATGCCACTGAAATGGATTGGACCGCCTCCTTCAAACACAGTAGAGCTTAGCAACCATTAGAAACAACCCCATTGGCTACAATCTTACTCTCAGGAACAACTGGTTTAGCACCCTTTGGGGCATCTCCAGTTTTTGTAGCAGATCCATTCTCGGGAACTTTCTGGTCATCACTATCCTTCTCAGCAAGGGACTCCTTGAGCAATTCCGAACTAACTTCATATTTTTGAGTATTAACTTCCCCATTTATCTCAATCTTCTCATCAGCAGGTTTCCCTTCCCATACCTGCATCAGTCGAATTAAGATAATAAAGTTACACAATCCGCACAAGCAATCAATTATTTTCACTTAATTAGAATATAATTGAAATGTGACTTGCCTGCTTTGGGTATTGTTGCTTTGCTTTCTTCTCCAAAATAGTCTTCTGACGGGCCTCATAGAAGCCAAAATCATCCAGAATGCATGTCTTGCTGGTATATTCCTTGAAAATTTTGATTAATTTCAGGCCAGGCTCCAACATTACCTGCAAACATAAACTTGGTTGATCAGATTAACAACAAAACAACATTGCAAAGAACTGACTAGTACATGTGCAGAAACTAATTACCTCTTGTGTATCCCTACTGTTAGTGACAGGTTTGTTCTCATTGTTATCCAAGGTAATGTGCCTCAACAAATTGTTAGGAACATCCTTAACAACGTGCCACTTAAGAGGAAAGCAGCCATTCCACTTGTCTTGCTGCCAATACTCAACACTCTTGTTAAAATCAACAGGACCAATCATTTCAGCAAGCCCCACAAATTGCCCACTGGTATTAACCTGCATAGGCACATAACAAAACAAATATAAACAACCAAAAAAGGAAATAAAATGATCAACCCCATGTACAGTGACACTTACTGAGAAAAAGAGAAAAACAGGGCAGCCAGCAGGTTTCTGCTGTGCCTCATGATATGCAGCATCAAGCTTCTTGTTGCCATTTTGTGTACTGGCCCACACGTTATACTTAATACTCTTATGGATATCATCCTCGCTGTAAGACTTGATGACAAAAAATTTGGCATCAGTATATTCTTCTGGAAAATCAGCTTTGTTATATTGATCACGGTCCGGAACAGTACTAGCCTTGTCTTTGGCTTCATCTGTACCTAAACTTGCAGGCATGTTCTGCCCTTTGACTGCCAAAACAGTTGGTGCAAAACCTTTTTGGTTTTTGCCACCCTTGGCCCTAGGTCCTCTGTTCAGTTCGTTCAACCCATCTACATTCTCATTGCCATAGCCAAAATAGCCACCACTTCTTCCCCTAGTTTTATATTTGCTGTCAACAGCCAACCAAGCCCGTCCATTCGCCCGAGAATCATACCCATGCGTACCATAACCCATTCCAGATCTGACAGTGTTCCCATATTGACCATATAACTTGTTAGGGTATATCCTATTTATGAAACTATGGGTGGCTCCCATGGCAGGCATTGGTCTTGGGTGGTGCAAGCCCTAACACAAATAAACAAATTAAGAATAAATAATCATAACAGCAGCCTAGATGGAAACATGACAGCTCACCACAATAAATTCTATAAGAACAGATGGACCCAAGCAACAAATCATTAGACTTGAAGGCCATCAGATTTAACAAATAGAACAAAGTAATACCAGACACTTCAAAATATGATGTATACCATGAATTGAGAATTAGGGCGGAAAGTCTGGCTCCTTGAGGCAGTGTTGTTGCCACCTGATATCGAAGAAGTGATGGTTGTGCTACTTACAGGCCTTGGCTGCCCATCTGAAAATAGTGGGGCATCTAGCCAGGGGATAGGTGAGCGAACTCCATCAAAACCAAATCTTGGATCCTGATAACCTGAGGTTGGACCACGACCTGGCATAGCAACCCTTTCATTTGATGCTTTGGAACAAAAAAATGAATTCTGATTGGCCTGTTTAACAGGAGCAGCAGCATTATTACCTTTCGCATTTCCACCATTTGAGACACCATTTGAATTTCCATTGGCTGCTTCAACAGGAAGAGGCTTTTGATCAGCAGCAACAGAGGTGGAAACCTCACCCTGAGGAAGGACAGCAGGAGTAGGTGTGAATGGTGCACTGGTTGGTGTAAGCGGTTGAAAATATGGAGGGTACTGATAGTGTTGAGGCCCATACAACTGACCATCATTCCCCATGGCTGGAACTGGAGACCCTGCTGGCGAATAGGGGCCATAGGGCGCATATCCATATCCATGATGATAAAGTAGAGACCCATTATCCCCATAAACTCCCTGCAAAATGTCATAAAATGTAAATAAAAGCATTAGCAAAAGAAAGAGCAATGCATACACAAGAACTTTGGAAAACAGGAAGGTAAAAATGCTTGCCGAAGTCATCTCAACTCCTTCCGAATTCACAAATCTAGAATAATCATCCCACTCGTTACCAGTTCCATCATAACCTGCAATAAATAAAACCAATTCAGCTTGAGCAAGATATTGCATTTGCAAAGTTTCCCTACAGGCATTCCATGCCATCTTTCAAAAGTACTTATAAATGAACTTACCCCCGTAATAATAGGCAGTAGATGGGTAACCATTTGGGAGGTAACACATAGTAGGATCACTAAAATCCTGCAACACTGGGGTTACAGACCGATCATACGACGGGATCTGGCCATTCGCAGCATTTCCTGAATCAACCGATCCATACTGATTCCCAGTGGCCTACACGATTGAACAAATCAACTCAATACCACACAACTCACAGAAAGAAAGCAGAACCAGGTACAAATCATGGCGCTAAATATTTAAAAATTATACCACTAACAAGAGTGAGTCAAATCAAGAATCAAGAATTTTCAATAACAGTCCAAAAAATATACAAGATTTTACCTTCTTGGTGGGCTCAGGAATCTCCAATGACTTGGGCTGAGTTTCCAACGATAGCTTCTGTAGCAAATCAGTTGCTTCTGTGCAAACAGGAGTAAAGGAACACGAAAACATAATGCAAAATCGAACTTTTCAACATCCACAAAACCTAAAACCCGCAACACAAATAAAAAATCAAGAAACCGAAAACCTCCAACACCCAACAAACCCAACCGAGTCAATTCAAAACCATAAAGTCAACACCATCAAAAACTCAAGCAGATTAACGAGAACACAACAGCAGAAAAACCCCAACACGCAAACATTATAAATCAGCAAGCAACACACCAAACCCTAAAAGACCACCCTTCGCTGAACCCGAAAATCAAGTTTCAGAAACCGGATCCAATGAATGATTCGATACAACAGATCAAGAAAAGACAAACAGGAAAGAGATTTTGCATAGCAGAGAAGGATACGATCCGCGGGACTAGCAACGGTGGCCATGATGAATAATCAACCACGAGATCTGATTTTTCTTGGGAGGCAGAATCGAGAAACGGAAGCCCTAAGTCCGAATCTGAATCGAAAGTGAGGGTTTAGCCCCAAATCGAAGAGTTGAGAAAACCCTAAAAAGAGCGGCGAAGAAGAGTGGGAAAGAGAAAAAAGAGAGAGAGAAGTCTCGCAGCCGCCAAGGGTTTGGGCTTTTGGGGAGAGAGGGTTTTGTTCCTCCAAAAGCAGTGATTCAAATAGCACCACCACGCTCTCTTTCTGTTCTCTCCCACTCTCACCCGCGGGTCACTCCATGATCTCATTCACCTTCTCCCATTGGTGGATCCGGACACGTGGTGGCTCTCCACTGATTTTTTGTTTTGTAAATTATTTCTATGGTCGAGTCCTTGTTGGTCTGTCGTGCTTGTTTCTTTAATGCGGTGGGTGAAGTTAGTGAGACCCCTTGTGAATCTTGTAGATGCGGGGTTTGGGTAAAAGATAGAAACCCTAATTAGAAAATGACACGGATGTCCTCGTCCAGCTGGACTTGTGGTAACCCTCCTTCGATTTTTTCTTTGGGCACCTACTGTCATGTGCTCCACCACACACATATCGTGTTCAAATTCATTTCGAGTTTATCAAAAGAATAAATAAATAAATAATGATATATTTAAATCTTGTACGTTATTATGCGTTTCAATGAATATTTTTAATAACAGAGTTCAAGTATTATAAAGATAACTTGGATTTTAATTTTGAGATTGTTGGCAATTTTTCTCTACATTAGATTAATCGTTTTGAATTATATAAAGAATATATAAAATATTATTTATTGTTAAATAAGTATCTTTGATACTAATAAGATAAGACATTTTACCACTACTGTGATAAATGTGAATCTTAGATTTATAATTTATAAATTTTTATATTATAATATATTTACACTGTATTTGATTGTAAATATATGTATATATATATATATATGTTTAAGAGTCTGTGAATGTCTATGTGTGCGTATGCATTAGTGTATATGCTTACAAACATATTTATAAGTATTTGTTAAAAAAAATTGAAATATATTATTATACTAAAAAAAACTTATATATATTAAAAATATATAATATGAATTTTTTTATATTCACAATAAAATTATATTAGAGCAACCTAATTTACATACAATTAAATTTATTTAAGTTATTATCTATCTAAATATTCATGTCGCGTTAATAAGTAAGTAGAATAAAAATTAATTAATTTTACTCTTAGATTATTTGTAATATCTATATTTATTTCATATAATTAAATTTTGTATGTGTTGATTTAAAGAATAACTAAATCTTTAAATTGTGATATTAATTACCTTAATTACTCTATTAACATATAAATTTCTTAAATTAATCATGGTAGATTTAACCAAATAAATTATATCAACCTTTTTTTAAGTAAATGAGTTTGTCCTTAATATTATTTTTAAAAAAAATTAAATGAGAAAATATATTATTATGGGTTAGTCATAATATTTATCAAAAATTGATTCTTGAAAATATAACATGATGCATTGAAATAAACTTCTAAATAAATTAATTATTTCCTTTTTTATGTTTTGATTAATTTTATTTTAATTTTTAACGTATAAGATAAATTAATTACGAAATACCTAATTTTATCATTATTTATCATGCATGTGTGCAAACAGACATAGTAACACCTTTATTTTATATAATATATTTTCTCATTTAATT
>PYAF01000779.1:522172-553130 GCA_007407185.1 Glycine tomentella
AGCTCATCCTTGTAGGCAAGTTGATATTCTGCAACTCATTGAAAGACAAAGAGAACAAAAAAAAAAAAAAAAACAGAACAGAAATCTTCATATAGGATTTACATGTTGTCTTCCTTTTCTATAGTTACCTCATTGTAGAATCTGCTAATATGACCCCCAATAACCATTTCCTTATGTGTCTGCTTCAAAAGTGGGTGGGCTTGTAACTCTCACGTGGATAGTGGAAGCCTCTTAACAATAGTGCGTTGAGTATTATCTTAATTTCTATGAAAAAAATAGTGGTGGGTTTTTAAAATATAATCCGCTGCTTCACAATTATAATATATTCCCACCATCTTATGCTTTTGAAAGTGTACTAATTTTTCTTCTCTTTATCCAATACGAGAGAAGAAGTTAATGTTTAAATTTATTTATTTATTTTTATTTATAGAAAGTGAACTTATTGATAATTTTATGTATGACATTCCATTGTATTAACTGATTAATGTAACATCTGGTTAGTTTTCGGAGAAGAGTTGGATGAATATATATAAATGGGAATAAATATTCTGTTAATTTTCAATATTCAGAGTTTAATATAATTAAATGTGCATTCATTTGTTCTCATTTATCTTATTGATTCACCAAAAGAACAAAACCAGGGAACCAAACAAAGGCATGATGATAGTAAGTTACCATCAAATCCTGAAGAAGTAGAAGACCTACGGCGTGACTCAGCTGCAAATCCCTTGATTGCATTCACTTATGATGAGTTAAAGATAATCACAGCAAATTTTAGGCCAGATCGTGTGTTGGGGGGAGGAGGATTTGGAAGTGTTTACAAAGGATTCATTTCTGAGGAATTAAGGGAAGGGCTTCCAACACTTGCTGTAGCTGTTAAGGTTCATGATGGTGACAACAGTCATCAAGGGCACAGAGAATGGCTGGTAAACTTTTTGTCTTTCCGTACATTTTTTTTTTAGATGAGTAGTTTTTCTGTGGAAGCGTTTGCAAGATTTAAAGAGTGTGTACAGGGATATTCTACAAGGAGGACCCTGATTCAATTTCTACAAAAAATATCCCTTTGGTAGGGGAAATATCCATGTCGCTCTCTCAAGTTTCCCTCCAGAGTCTTTCTGTACATTGTTTCGTATCAAGTTGTTTATATGCAAAGTCACATGATGTTGCTCCACAAGCAATGTTTATTCTACTATTTGGCACACATAAGTTAATGCCACAACATAAATATATTGTTGGTTTAATTTTTTTTTTGTAAGATTAATTAAATTAAAGTTTTGGTTGCTTTCTAGGCAGAAGTCATATTTTTGGGGCAGCTTTCACATCCAAATCTAGTTAAGTTAATTGGATATTGCTGTGAAGACGAACATAGGGTGCTAATATACGAGTACATGTCCCGGGGAAGTGTGGAACACAACTTGTTCTCAAGTAAGTATATCATGCCACTTTTTCTTGACATTGAAATTCTATCTTAACCTTTATTGAAACCAATTAAAAATTTAAAACTTAGGAAATTGCTGAAACATGTTACTAGGGTGCTAATGCATGTAGCCATGTCTAGCTAGGAATTTATATAAACAACAACTTCTAGAAAAATGTTACTGTTTTGCTTTGGTAGATATGTATGCATCTATCCTTACCTTTTTACTTACTTACCCCTTTATATTGTCTCCGACAATGTTGACACTTAAAGAAAAGGAATTTAAGATAAAGTGATTTTGGCTCCATTTTGTAGCTTCGTGGAAAAGTACCGAGTCAGGGAAGTTTTGTGCTTAAGACGTTGGTTCTTTGTCACTTCACTAAGACACGTGCTTTAGATGGATTTGATAAGGACATAAGTTTGACAGTAACATTACATAAGGAAATAAAGTGTTGTTTCAATTATACTAACTACAACCTTTAGTGATCATATTTGATGCCAATGTTAAAGAAGACTATGACTAATTGACCCTCAACAATTCCTTTCACCTTTGCGAATTAATCATTGACGTAGCAAATAAGTAAATTACACCGATAATTCTTATGATTTTTCATATTGCATATAATATTTTAATTTTTTAATGTTTACATAAACCTTCCTTGATAAAAATACACAATTTAATATTTAAACGATTAAAGAAGTTGATATAATATATAGAAAATATCAAATATTTTCTAAACAATTAACATATTAGTGTAGAGACATATAAAGAAGAGATATCACATGTAATTTGAAAAATCTCACGAAATACATGCTTAATTTTTTTTTTTTTGGAATAAGTTATCTCAGTGAGCAGTTGAGAGATTTCTGAATGGTAAATTCTTGGTAGGTCCTACACCATTGTCCAATGCAATGAGCCACTGAATACTTGTTGGAGAATTGCTTCCTGCATCTCCAAATTACTTCTTTCACTTCACATATTACTTCTGGAATGATCATTCCGGAAGCAATATGGAAAGTGAGAAAGAAACACCTCACTTACTGTTTTAAGCTACCTACTGTAGATTTACAATGTTTTCCTACTTTTTCACTGTAGATGAATTAATGTTTGGGTTACTATGTTTTTGGGGTCCAAGGGTTACTGAGGTTGACCTTTAAAATAAGGGTTTTCATATGGGCTGGAATCCCTTATTTTGCAGAAGCCCATTAAGTACTAACTTCAAGAAATTGGACAAAAAAACAACCTTAAACTTTTTGTTTTGTTTTGAGAATAAAACCATCATCAACTTAATATTATCAGTGTTGAAAAAAAACTTGCTACTTACCACACGAGTCACCTCTTATGACTAGAGAGATTTTTTTTATTAGAGCTGCTAGGGATTAAGAGGTCTACTAATCAAGTGGTGTCTAAAGAATTGTTATTTTTTTTGTTAAAAAACACACATACCATATTTTTAAAAGAATCATAAGGAAAAATCTTCCTAAATAGCAAATGGAAAAAAGCATTACACGCTTTATGGATTATCCAAATTATTAAATGTTTTTGTTTTTCATTTGATATTTTGTTTTTAAAGTAATTAAGATATTTTACGCTGATTGTTTTAGGAGGTTTCAGTTTTAGACATGGATCCTTTTTGTGTTAGAGGATTATTTTATTGCAGAGATATAGACGCAGATTTAATGTTGCAACTTGCAAGGACCCTACCGCGACATAATCATAAAGTCCACTAGTTATATTCAAAACTATTTGTGTTTTTATTCAACAAAAGAAGAGACTTTAATGTTTATTATTACTTTTTTGTTTGTATATCTAATGTGTCTTCACTTGTATGTTGCAGAAATTTTGCTTCCCATGCCATGGTCCATAAGAATGAAGATTGCGTTTGGCGCTGCAAAGGGACTTGCATTTCTTCATGAAGCAGAGAAACCTGTCATCTATCGAGATTTCAAGACATCAAATATTTTATTGGACCAGGTCAGCACACTTAAATATGTCAACTAAAAATGAAAAAAAGAAGTATATATATAACGAAAATGTGTAGACACTAGACAGGTGAGGAATTAAAATTTAACGAAGAGAAAGGTAGAATAGATTTTAAGCAATGAGAGAAAGTGTGTTTGAAATAGTAGTGTCTTATTAGCACTTCTCTGAAACGAGACACCATTGTTTGGTTTCTGATTCCACCATCGAACACATACTTTTTTTTATTTCAAAGATGTTTGTACTATAAGTAATTGGCATTGTTTTAGTCATTTCGTGGTTCTGTTTAAGCAATCATGCACAACGAAACAATATTTGTCACAAGACCAAAACACACAAGCTAGTATTTTGTGAAATCTCTGGTTAGATTTCAGGTGTTGAAGCAGAAAGCACAATGGAATATTTGCATTAGTTTCTACTCTTGTACAGCAAAGGCCACAATGGTTCCAAAATAAGCCAGCTTTCAACTAACCATCTTGGTTTTTTTATGTTTCAAAAACAGGAGTACAATGCAAAACTTTCTGACTTTGGTCTTGCTAAGGATGGACCAGTTGGAGACAAATCCCATGTTTCTACTCGAGTAATGGGAACATATGGTTATGCCGCACCTGAATACATAATGACAGGTAAAGTATACATAAATTTGTGAAATAAAGTTCATATTTTTCACTAGTATAGTGTATGCATTCACGGTATAAAGGATTTTTACATTATTATTTAATCACAAATTGTCACTTATGATTACTTTGTTGTCTTTTAAAATAACAATGTTGTGTCATAGATGATTCTTGATTTATTAATAGTTCAAAACATTATACTAACATTGCATAAAAATTTAAACATGTTGTGCAGGTCATCTGACTCCTAGAAGTGATGTTTACAGTTTTGGTGTTGTTCTTCTTGAACTTCTCACTGGAAGAAAATCTTTAGACAAGTTAAGACCTGCTAGAGAGCAGAACCTTGCAGAATGGGCTCTTCCTTTGCTGAAGGAAAAGAAGAAATTTCTAAACATCATAGATCCAAGGTTGAATGGTGATTATCCAATTAAAGCAGTTCACAAGGCTGCAATGCTTGCATATCATTGCTTGAACCGCAACCCGAAAGCAAGGCCTCTAATGCGAGATATTGTGGATTCATTGGAGCCTTTGCAGGTACACACAGAGGTCCCTATTGGAAAAACATTGACCATAATCAGTGAGGTTCCTGAATCTGGTTTGAAAATGAAAGATGATGCAATATGACTTAAAAGAGGGTGGTGTTGTAGGCATATCAGTTTCACTTCTCATGTTCATTGAGAGGTTTTGCCTTAACTTGTATTTATTGACATGACATGTAGGCAATTTCTTTCTATTCTCTCCCTTTCTTTGCTTTTCAACATGGTTGTCATATATGTGCAGCTGGATTATTGTATGAACTGATACCAAGTTAAACAAACAGAAACAAACAACCAATAGCAGCAAAACAGGATATTATTAGAAGCTCTTCTGTTTCGGTGAAAATAGTTTATGTCATGAGAATGTTTAAGAATTTTACACCTTATCAAATCACAAATTGTTATCTACCGTAAGTTTGTTAATTGAAAGTCAAGATTTTTTATAATTTCTTATTTGACAATGTAACTTTTTTTACATTGCATAGAAATGAAATTCTTTCTTTTATTTGAATCTAATATCTTTCCAATATAATGAGAGAAAACCGTTCATTTTTTTTCTAGCCAAAAAGTTTTGAAAATGTCCATTATCCCAATATTTCTTGCATAAAACAGTGAGTGAAGAACACATGACCGGGAGAGGCTAAGGAGCATGAACTGAAATACATTTTCACTGGAGTATTATAAAATTTTGTGTACTTTTCCCACTGATATACACTTCTTAGCATGATGGTTTGGTGGGTAAATTTAATCTTGAACAATGCTCTTATTTTTATTGTTATCTGATCAAGAATCCTTGCAAGTTAGACTCAGATTTAGGTCAAGTGTGATTGTTTCGGAGATTAACCCCTTAATTGCGGGTAATTGTTAGCTAAAGTCCTGTCTAAAGTTGTATTTACGGCCTATGTGTGTGGCCCATACTCAATAACAAACATCCTGGCCTAGATGGGCTTTGTTATTCTCACACCCTTGTTCGCTAACTTCACACTCTTATTTACGAAAGAAATGGTGTGAATTCACCGTAAAAAAAAAAAATCAATACTAGTCTATATCTTTACTGAAAATAAAATTTAATCAATAGTAATTTTGAGCAATTACAAAAAACATCTATTCTTGAAATTAGTAATTAAAAGAAGTTAAAAATATGTTTTTATTTCTAATATATACTCAAATTTTGTGTTTGCTTTCTAATAATTTTTTTACATTAAGTCTTTAATAAAACAATAATTATATTTTTTTTAATATTTAATAATTTTTTTAGTGTATAATAAATTAATGAATTTTATATTTATTTTTTAATATTATTCCATTTATTATTAATCTTTTTCAAAAGGACTCATAACAAACAGATTTTTTATTACAGAATAAATACAAAATTTACTATTTTATAGGAACTAAAAAAATTTAAAAAGCCAAAAATAAATTTTTTGTCTTATTAGAAAACAAAAATAAATTTTTTATTAAGGAACAAATATAAAATTCAAAATTTTATTAAAAATAATAAATATATTTTAGCTTTAAAATGATTTATTAAAGTGATATTATCTGTAACAATTAATTAAAATATCACTAGTTTTCCAAAACAATTTTATTCCTATTGTATAATAAGCTCTATCATTGTATGATTCCAATCAAGATTCTTAATTATTTTTTCTTAAAAAATTCATCTCCCTAATGAAATTGTTGGCTACTTGGAGTTGGAGAATTGTAGAAGTAGTATGTATAGCCACGTCTCAAATTCAAACATTGCAAAATCGAAAAAGTACACGGGGCATGATACTAGTGAACTGAATGGATGTTGCTTCTTAAATCTTAACCACTTCAGCAATCTACATTCACAACCTCTCATCCATGTCTTTGTGGCCCCAACAAACTGTTAACTATGCACAAGCAAGCACAACTTCAACCACCAACAAGGGATGCCCACTCATAGAGCTCAACATAGAAACTAGAAACTAGAAGTAGCAGTCCTTAAGTTTTGTGCATAACCATAAACCATGTCGTTGCCTACCACCACTAGTGGTCACTCATCTCTTTACTCTGCACTTACATTGCCAAGAACCACTCAAATTCACCCAACCTTGTTTTCTCCCACCACCAAGTTCTTTTCTTCCAGAAGCCCCTCATATTCAGGTGTTTCCTCTTGTTTCTTAAACACCCTTTTGTCAAGACCGCTGCTTTTTGCTGTTAAGGCTTCATCTGGGGTTGGCTCAGAAGCATCCAAACAGGAGAGTGACAATAGTGAAGAAGAAGAAGAGGAGCCGTATGAAGAGTATGAGGTGGAAATTGAGCAGCCTTTTGGACTCAAATTTGCAAAGGGTAGGGATGGGGGAACTTACATTGATGCTATTGCACCAGGAGGATCAGCTGATAAGGCTGGAGTCTTCAATGTTGGGGATAAAGTAATTGCCACCAGGTGTGCTATTGGTGTTTTTGTTTTTCTTTCTCTTTCTGCAAGTTTCTTTATTTGGAGAGTTAGCTAGAAGATTTATAGATGTTGTATGACTTTGAGATCAGTGTCGGTTAGCATATCATACTCAAGAGAGTTTATTGGAGGTCTTTTACTCTTATTTATTTTTGGTTGGTTTATGGTTGTGGATTTTGATGAGTTTAACTTTTATACACTGTTAGTATAAAACTTTTTACAATGTTACTAATCAGAAATCATGGTAAGTGTGACTTTTATGATATTTATGATAAAAGTCAATAAACTTATCATATATGTGAGTTTGTGATTGGATGATCCTTTTCAATGTGACTTTATTAGTAACAACAACAACAACAAAAGTCTAATCCCATTAGGTGAGTGATCCATGATTGGATGACCCTTTTCAATATGTTTTACATTGGTTTCCAAAGGGCCTAACACAACCTTCTTCCTTTACTTGGTGTTGGGACTTGTTATGAAACCATTGGCGTTGTTTCAGTATAACTTTGGCCCTTAAAAGTAATTTAGACATGTCATAGAATTAAGGTTTCTGAATGGTCAATAAATTATCCTATGTATATTATATTGGGGTGGTGTGTTGGGGGGGGGGGGGTTGTCTTTCTATATATATGAAATGAACTTCAAAATCCTTTTGAGAAGTAAACTTGTATACTTTATGTTTGATTCATAATGTCCTAGTGGTTGAGATATGACCAATATCTTCAATATCTGCAGCGCAGTTTTTGGGACCGAAATTTGGCCAGCTGCTGAATATGGAAGGACAATGTACACAATTCGCCAAAGAATTGGCCCATTACTCATGAAAATGCAGAAGAGATATGGTCAGTTCAATATGTATGCATTTTTGCTATGTTCTGAGTGCTACTCTAGTAAGTAGTCACTTGTGACCTTTGCTCATTGATCTCAGAGTCATGGTTCCTTATTTTGACAGGAAAGAGCATTGATTCTGGTGGTGAGTTAACTGAAAAGGAGATTATCAGAGCTGAGAGGAACTCTGGGTTTATCAGTAACAGAGTGAGAGAAATTCAAGTAAGTTTCATCATGATGATAAAACTGCAAAATTACAGTCCTTACATTCTCAAACCATTTTGTATATAATATTTTTTCTTCTATAGAAAGATGTCACTGCTGTACTTCCATGTGGGGTACGAACATCCATTATCAATTCTCAAACTTGCAAAAATTTCAGATGCTAAATGCTTTGAGGAAGAGGGAACAGAAAGAGCGCAGGGAAAGGGATTTGAGGGAAGGATTACAACTATATAAGTAAGACTTAGCAATTCAAAATCATTATCTTTTGAGTGAAATTTATTTTGCAATATATATAGGGAGTATTAGGTGAGGTATGAGAAGAGTTAATTTTGATTCTTGACCATGGAATTATATTTGGATAGCTATAATCAGATTTAAGTCAAACCAATATTGATCATCAATGCATAAGCATAATTGGTTATATGGTCAAGATTAGCTTCTTTTACCTTTCACACTCTCACTTGATACACCTTATATATATAATATTCAAGGTTGAGCTAGATTTATTAAATTTTTCCTTTAGGCTAAATTACTCGTGTGGTCTCTTAATTTTATTTTAGTTTGCAGTTTGGTCCCTTATTTACTAAAACTAACACTAGTCATTTTTGATTTTGAACTTTTTTTTATTGATTTAAGTCGTGAAACTTATCCCATTAGATTCATTTACATGAAAACGATATTTGGACAAAAATGGACATAAATAAGGTGAAAAAGCATGAAAAGTGTCTTATGAGCTGAAAATTTCCCAAGATCAACTGGAAGATTGCTCGTGACACTCGTTTTTCATGTGGTTTTCATCATGTTTATGTTTGGTCTGAAAATGAGTTGGATTTTATAGTTTTCTTGCAGGTGAATTTGATAGGACAAGTTTCATGTTTTGAATAAAAAAAGTTCAAAATTGTGTCCCAAAATCGAAAACGATGAGTATGTTAGGCCATCACTTAAAGTACCATTTTACAAATTTTAATAAATAAGAGATCAAAGTACATCCTAAAATAAAGTTAAGGGACCACATGAGTAATTTAGCCTTTCCTTTATATATAAAATGTAATCTTCACTTAGTATCTGGCAATTGTCTTCAATTTATAATTTATATATATATATATATATATAATTATTTTGGAAAGTTTTCAGTCTTAGAATCCTGAATGTTGTCCTTTCTGTTTCTCAGTCATTCATCTAACTGATTGAAACCCCCCATGCTTATGGTCAAAAACTGGTTATAAAAAGACTTGCTTCTCTTTCCAAGCATCCAATTTGCATTATATGTAAATTAAAAGACTGACAATAATTGATGCTATCTCACTGAATACTGATAATACTACTGTGCACTCTGTTCCTGAATTAAATGCTGAAGGAATGGCAAATATGATGAAGCACTAGAGAAATTTGAGTCTATTTTGGGATCAAAGCCAGAACCTGAGGAAGCAGCAATTGCAAGTTACAATGTTGCTTGCTGTTACTCTAAGCTAAACCAGGTATTTGTTTCCTTCCGTTCGCTACTTGGAACATGTAACTTGGTATTGGATTAAATCTGTTGGAGTACAAGTGTGAGGTGAAGTTTCACATCGTGTAGAAATGGGAAGATTAAACATTATATAAGTGAAGGCAAGACCCATAAACTTGAAACTTACGGTCTTGAGTTAAAGTGTGGTGTCAGGTTCACTTATGTGATTATTCATGACTCATGATCCGCTGGTGTAAATTTTCCCGGTATTTACTCCCCTAGGTTGCATATGTATAATTTAGGGGCCAAATTATGTGTATCAAGGGAATTTATAATAACTCATACAATGCTCAGTCAACTGAACTAAATCCCCTTGATTATTATTATTAATTTTAAAGCATTGAAGTTGGTATAAGTCTGTATTATATGCCCATATTTATACTAATAAGGACAATATACTTCTTAGTTAATCCATTAGTCTTGCCAACAAATGATTCTATGATTTATCTATCTATTAATATACTAATAGAGTAATAAATTTCTCGTAACAGATTCAAGCTGCACTTTCTTCACTGGAAGAAGCTCTGGATGCTGGTTTTGAAGACTTCCAGGTAATCAACCGACTTCAAGTTATTCCATTATCATATTGGCTAAGCATCTAACATTATTGCAATTTTAACAGAGAATAAGAACTGATCCTGACCTGGCTAACGCAAGGGCATCAGAGGAATTTGATCCTTTATTGAAAAGATTTGATGAATCTTTCATCAATGAGAATGCCATCAATGCCATTAAATCTCTTTTTGGATTTGGTAAGAAATAACCCATTGTGTGGACAAAAACATACAGTTCGGCTGACTAAGGAGTTGGTTGAGCAATATGGTAATTATTTCCCATGTATGTATAACTTTATAGTTTAACTACACAGGTCCCTCATTTTTTGACCCTTCAGTGAGATCTTGTTTTATGTACTAGTATAATCAAGCAAAATTATAAGAAACTTATTTATGATCAATAAAATTGTGCATTTCCATCACCTCCTACTTCGCTGCATGTTGTTTCCCTCCAAAGAATCTGATTTGTTTTGAAGCAGCCAGGTTTGTATGAGAGGCTTGAATCAGGAGGATTGTGCTTGTCACATGTCATGGACCATTATCATTTTTTCACTGTTTTCAACTTTTAATTCATTTCACAAAATTCCCTTTGTTTCTAAAATTTTACATAAACATTTTCGTATTTTATAAATGGATTGCAATTAAATCTCTATAGTGCAAAAGTTTAAAATTATTAAATATTTATACTAAAATTTTGTTTTTGACATAATATTGGAGTAACACCAAAGATAAACTAACATAACAAAGCTGTAGGTTTTACCAATTAGATTATTTTAAAAACTGGAGTTACTATTTGATTCTAGACTTGAATATCAATGTCTCGTCTCTCTATTTGCTCGCAACCACAATTAACTCCAAAAGCATAGACGTGAACTATAAATGTACGCTGACTACATAGCATAATAATCAAAGTCTTATTTATAATTTTTTTTAACAGCAAAACGAGAATATATTATTGAACACTAAACCTGCCACAAGACTTGACATAGTTTAGCAAAGAGGGGTATACATAAAGTGAATAACCATTTAAACATAACAATCCCAATAATGCTGTAAAAAGAATCCCAATAATCAAAGTTTTATTGATACCAATACTTCATAGAACTCATGGAAGCAGATACAAAAAGCTGCCAATCAATGTAGCAAAAAGTTTTTTTTTTTTTTTTTTTTTTTTTTTTTTTTTTTTTTTTTTTTTTTTTTTTTTTTTTCTAATGCTAATATAGCAATATAAGATGACTACTTAGGAAACTTCTAAACAATGTATCATGCGTATGATGTAGGTATTTGACTAGAAATGGGAAGGATGAAGTCGAATTGCAAGCCCTTTTACTGGTTCTAGCAAGGGATCATACTTAAACTTCTCATCAGGAATCACCAAATCCCACTTGAACCGTTTCACGATATTATGCATGAACACAAGTATCTCTAGTCTAGCAAACTCTTGCCCCAAACACATTCGGGGGCCACCTCCAAATGGAACAAATGAAAATGGTGTAGGCCCTGCCCCTTCAAACCTTGAAGCATCAAAAGTTTCGGGATTAGAGAAGAGTGTTGGATCCTCGTGTGATGAACCGGTGTTCCAATGCAGCTGTCAAAAAAGATCATATATGACATGATCAACATGAGAAAAGGTTCTCTCCTTTTAGCATACATGCACTTGTTTTACTGGTCTAATATGTGTATAAAGAGAAATTATCACCAACAATTAGTATTGTTGAGTGTCAAAAAATGAAGGAAGCTTTTGGTCTATTTAACATAAGAAACCTGTAGTAGTTCATGGAAACAAGAGCAGAAAAAAAAAGATATAAAAGACTTCAAAGATCGAAATAAGGTTAAATTAAACAACTAAACTAGTGGCTTAACTTTAAAAAAATATTGGCTGATTTAAGAAAAGAATACTAATAATTGACAGTACGAAGAAAAGTTTTAAAAGTACACTATATACTGTAACTAGTCTCTTTAGCCTTGATGTTCCAGTGTGTTTCAGTAATATCTTAATGATAATTATAAAAATACAAATTTGAAGCGTGAGTATGAAGTAAAGTTAAAAATGGGGTAGTATTTGACTATTTGCCATCATAAACGAGATATTCCCAAGTCCAAGGTGTGATATGAAAAGACTTCATGACCAAGGTGTGATTCCAATGAATGCAGAGTGCAGAAAGCATGATAATAGTAAAAAAACATTACAAAAGAAATGAAACATACCTTCCACCCTTTAGGGATGTTATAGTCAACATAGGTGAAATCCTTTATAGCTTCTCTGTAAGCACCACTCACAGGTGGGGACAGCCTCATGACTTCAGATGCAACGTTCCAAGAGTATTTCATTTTCTGAACATCTTCCCATTGCAACAACTGCCCAGCCTCTTTCCCTTGACTAATTTCAAGTTGTTCTGTCATAAAGATAACTTCAACATTCATCCTGACCAAGTTTTAGGTAAGAGTATATGGCTGAAAATTAAAGGCTCGAGAATGGTTGTCAGAAACAGCTTGCTACAACAATCTTCTTTATACTACACAAAAGTAAACAAACATGTTCATTGTTCAAGGATTTTATTACTAACCTTTCAAGACATGTTCATAAACTTGAGGTAACTGTCCAAGGTACTTCATGACCAATGATAACACTGATCTAGAACTATCGTGGCCAGCAAAGAGTAGAAGAAGTATGTTATCAATAATCTCCATTTCGGTCAGAAACCTTCCATTGGGGTCAGATGTAACAAGCATGTGTGATAGAAGGTCTTGAGTAGGTGATGCCCTCTTCTCCTCCAAATCCACTTTCCTTTTCTTTAAAATCATTTTAATTTCATTCCTTATTACGTCTGCAGCTTTCATTGCATGATGAAACCTTGTTCCAGGAATGTTGAGGGGCAAGCCAATGATCCCTTTCAGAAATTCATCAAATTTTAAGGAAAGCTTTGATATATGGTCAGAGTCTTCAATGCTTAAAAATAAGCAACAAGCCAATTCAAACGTGTATAGCTGTACTATGGGATAGACAAGCACCTGCTCTTTTCCTTCAAAATTGCAAAGTAACAAAAATAGTATTCAACTTTGAGAAAATAGGCTATGCATCGACAGTGTAAAGCAATCCCAAACCATCATATATGATAAGCTTGCTGACTTTTATAATAACTACCTTAAAAGTCATACCAACAATGATTTCAGATTGGTTGATCATGCTATATTTTTCCATTTCTATTGAATAACCAGTTTTATTAGTCAAAACAAAATAATATAGTCAATCAACACTGTTTAATCATCAGAAAACCTGTATTACAGGTGTCCATCTTAGGACTAGTTCTGATCTAAGAGGTTATAAATCTAATAACTTTTATTTATTTATTTCAGGATGAATGTGAAAAGCAAAAGTTTCTAGATTGTGTATAAGGCCCTTCTGTAACTATCTGGTAATGCTAAATCATTATGTACCTACTGACTAATGCTTAATCATACATACAGTTACAAGTGTTGGATTTAACCCAAATTTCATTGAAGTGAGTATACATCATATTTTCCAAGGATATGGTATTCCCCATCAAGGTTGGAAGAAGGGCCACAAAGAACAAGGTATTATTTAAGTACCATTTAGTATTGATCTAATTTTAAGTCTTAGGTAGCACAATTCTCATATGACCTACCCAACACAATTTAGCTATTTTGCAACATGTCTTACCTTCCCAATATGTATCTATATGGCGCTGAGCAATGCTATCCATTTTTGGCAAGTAGTTTCTGAGTGTTTCTGCATTAAGAAAGCTCATGAGCAACCGTCTCACCATCTTTGCCTCATCACCAACCTTATTAACCAGAGACAACCTTAACAACTTCCTTACCGAACTAGGCCACCACACTTGAACATTCTTGTTCTCATTGCTAAATAGGAACTTGTTCCCAGCTGGCCCGCAAAACACAACAACAGGATCTCCAAACATTGAAGTCTTGAACACCCTGGAGTCATATTTCTCCACCCTCTCTTTTATGAACCTTAACACGTTTCCCTCATTCATTGTACGCAGAAACTCGAAGGTTTCTCCAACTATAGGGCATCCTAATCTTCCAGGAGGAAGATTGAGGTTTGGATGTTTCCTGAGTTTGTCAGCTTTAGTGATGAAATGTAGAGAAAGGACAAAGAATGCAGAAACTGCTGGCAAGACTACAAGGTTGGTCACCTCCATAAGATTTAGAGTCCTTAAGACCAGACAATAACTATTGATGAAGGACACAAGACAACGGAGAGGAAAACTAAGGTGTAAGATGGACGAAAGACAGAGAGAGCTTGCTCTTTGGAGACTGAACCAGATAAGATACATAAATGGAGTTTAATATCATGTATTGTCTATGTAAAATTGTAAATGATTAATCAGAAATCATTTTTAATTGTTTGAGTAATTTATTTTTTATAATGAAATGGGGATATGTTATAATAATTATTATAAAATTAATAAATTTAACGTACATACAAACGATGATGTACTTTGTGAAAAATATGCAAATATATATTCTTTACTTTCCTAAGACTATTTCAATTTTCAATTAATTCAAGTATCTTAAAAAAATATAGTTAATCACATTAAAATTATTTATACTATCATTTTAAAATTATTATTATTTTATTTCTCTATCTATTTAATTGCTTATCTAGAGAGAAAATAATTAAGTGAAAATATGTAGAAAAAAATTAATTAATATATCTAAGAATTAAAAAATGGACAAATAAAATTTTGAAAAGAATCTTGAAAATTGATGAGAGTGATGAGGGATTTTCTGACGCCTTAAAATAGACAAGCACTGATATGAACTATAAACTTTGATATTGTATTAAATTTTAACTTAAAACCAATTTATATTAAGTAAATTATTACACTCCAATAATTAAGTAGAAATTCTTAACATTTTATCTCCTATTTTTTATAATTTGACTCACCTGCCTCTAATTTTTTGGTTGTCATCATATTTTATCTTTTATTGACTAGTTTCTTTCTTATTTTTTTATTGTTTTATTCAATTGGACATTTCATTCTATAAAGGTGAGATATGTTTTTAATTATCTTGATGAAATAACACTAGCTTCCCCTTTCTTTTAATGAAATTACATATATTTTTATTATGTTTGACGTAGCTGTTTTTCAACCATCAGCAGTTACCTTTTTATAAATTTATCAAAAACATTTTTTTTTTTACTTTACAGGTAATATTGGATTAGGATTTCAAAAGATTTTATAAAAATTATCTAAAAAAGTCTTACAATATTCAATCAAAATTTTTAAATAGTATAAATAAATATTGTAGTGTTTAACTAAGATTTTTAAGACTTCTTAATAAGGTCAGTAAAATCTAATAGTATTCAATTAAATTTTTTTACGACTTATAAAAAGTTTTTTTTATTAAAAAATATACGAATTTTGATATATTATTTTTTAAGAAAGATTTGGATAGATTTCATTAGACTTTTTAGTATAAAATATATATCAAACAATTTCACCCAAACCCTTAAGATTTTATTATACTCTTTTCTTTCTTTTTCTATTGGTTACCATAATTTCTTTTCTCTCATCACACATACTCTTTAATATTTTTCAAGATGTGTGTTATATATGTTTTTTCTATTCTTTTGAAATAAAAAATGTCAAATATATTTCCCTCCTATTCACTTTTTCGTTTGTTTTCTAAATTAATATCTGTCTTATATGTTAAGACTAACCATATTTTTCTCATACCGACAATGTTCATCACTTGTTTGACACACTATTTTTGTGATTGTCACCTTTAATTTTATCATCTGCATAACTCAATAACCTTCCTACGAAATTTTCACCCTCACCACTCCCTTCTACTCAATCTAAACATGTCATTGAATTTATCATGAAATAATTATAGTAATTAAAAAATAATCAGAAAACCAACTTATGATTTTAAATCTATTGTTCAAATCCAAATATGAGAATGAGAAAATGTTATTGCAAAAATGGTTAATATAGGAGAACATAAAACTAGAATCAATTTAATATTAAAAGATTAAAAAACTATATTGATTTTATTTTATTTTTATTTAAATTTCATCATTTCTTATTATTTTTCCATTAACTCTTGTAAATTTGAATTTATTTTTAAAAATTCACAGAATCCTTTAAATCTTTATAAATCTATAAATTTTTTTAAATTCTTATGATATAAATCCATTAAAATTCAAACTATCATAAAAATATTGTAAAAAAATATAATAAATCATAATATTTCTACATGATATTTAAAATCCACAAGATTTTTTTAAACTAAACCTCTCTTACAACTTTTAATTCATTATACAAAATTCCCTTTGTTTCTAAAACTCTAAATAAACATTTTCATATTTTAAATGGATTGCAATTAAATCTCTATTGGAGCAAAAAATTAAAATTATTACATATTTAGACTACAATTTTTTAAAATAATGTTGGAGTAACACTATTTTCTTTAGCATAACTAAGTTATATATAGCTTTTATCAATTGGATTATTTCATATTAGGGCTCTCTTAGCATTCCACTTTAGCACAATTTACATTCGAAATCAAGGCCAGTAGTAACTCCTGATTTAAAAAAATCCCATGACAAACAAAAAACATATTTGTCTCCTTTGCCTAAAACTCTTCTCTGCTTGGTTTCTAGGTTTTAATTATGTGAATTGGTTTATCTAGGTACTGCAACGTGCAATTTTAGTCTTTGGCAGTTTTTCTTTAACTATTTTTTTTTTTTTGGTTGAGGACTTTTATTTTATTTGTAAAAATCGAAGACAATATCAGATATTTATAATAATTCACAGCACTATTGTGAATCGAGTTAGATTCCTTGACTATTGAGGACTGATATAGCATATGATATTACACGAGAAAGGAAAAGAATTGTCAAAGCACTAAAGTAGAGATGGAGTTTTATAATAAAAATAGACATGAAGAGGGGAGAAATAACAAAAAAGCATAACGTTTTCCTGGTGTAACTGGTTTGCAGACAAAAGTCTAGTCTCACATTCTTTAGGAATTCATCTGATTTTCTTATTTGGCTTTGTTGAATTTTAATGTCTCGTCTCTCTAATTGTTCGCAACCACGATTAACTCCAAAAAACTAGCATCAAGGAAGCATATACATGAACTATATATGTATGCTGTACTTAACCGAATAATCAAAGTTTTATTGAAATCAATACATCATAAAACTCATGAAAGCAGTTACAAAAAAGTTGCTAACCGATGTAGCACAAAGTTTTATTGAAATACTAATATAGCAATATAAGATGACTACTTAGCAAGCTTCTAATCAATGTATTTTGCGTATAATGAAGGTATTAAACTAGCAATGGGAAGGATGGAGTCGAATTGCAAGTCCTTTTACTGGTTCTAGCATGGGATCATACTTAAACTTCTCATCAGGAATCACCAAATCCCACTTGAACCGTTTCACGATATTATGCATGAACACAAGTATCTCTAGTCTAGCAAACTCTTGCCCCAAACACATTCGAGGGCCACCACCAAATGGAACATATGAAAATGGTGTAGGCCCTGCTCCTTCAAACCTTGAAGCATCAAAAGTTTCGGGATTCGAGAAGAGTGCTGGATCCTTGTGTGATGAACCGGTGTTCCAATGCAGCTGTCAAAAAAGATCATATATGACATGACCAACATGAGACAAAGTTCTCTCCTTTCAGCATACATGCACTTGTTTTACACTTCTACCGTCTTATGTTTGTAAAGAAGCAATGTTTTTCAGAACTTTTTGTCACCAACAATCAGTAATTCAGTATTGTTGAGCCTCAAAAGAGTGAAATTTTGGTTTTGGTCTAATGTAACATAAGAAACATCAAATAGTTCATAGAAACAAGAACATAAAAAAAAAAAAAAAAAGATAACAAAGACTTAAAAGCTTGAAACAAAGTTAAATTAAACATCAACTGAATTAGTGGCTTGATTTAAAATATATGATGGTCGATATAAGAAAAGAATACTAATAATTGATAGTAATATGACAAGTTTTAAAAGTATAGACTTTAATGTAACTAGTCCCTTTAACCTTGATGTTATGTTACAGTAAGATCTTAAAGATACATGAAAATACAAATTTGAAGCGTATGCATGAAGTTAAAGAGGGGTCTCATTTGGCTATTTGAAATCATAAACCAGATATTTTCCCAAGTCCAAGGTGTGATATGAAAATACTTCATGACCAAGGTGTGATTCCAATAAATGCAGAGTGAAAAAAGCATGATAGTAGTAAAAAAGCATACAAAAGAAATGAAACATACCTTCCACCCTTTAGGGATGTTATAATCAGCATAGGTGAAATCCTTTATAGCTTCTCTGTAAGCACCACCCACAGGTGGGGATAGCCTCATGACTTCAGATGCAACATTCCAAGAGTATTTCATTTTCTGAACATCTTCCCATTGCAACAACTGCCCAGCCTCTTTCCCTTGACTAATTTCAAGTTGTTCTGTCATAATGATAACTTCAAAATTTATCCTGATCTAGTTTTAGCTAAGAGTATATGGCTGAAAATCAAAGGATTATACTACACAAAAGCAAACAAACATGTTCAAGGATTTTATTACTAACCTTTCAAGACATGTTCATAAACTTGAGGCAATTTTCCAAGATACTTCATGACCAATGATAACACTGATCTAGAAGTATCGTGACCGGCAAAAAGTAGAAGAAGTATGTTATCAATAATCTCCATTTCAGTCATAAACCTTCCACTGGGGTCAGATGTGACAAACATGTGTGATAGAAGGTCCTGAGTAGGTGATGCCCTCTTCTCCTCCAAATCCACTTTCCTTTTCTTTATAATAATTTTAATTTCTTTCCTTATTGCATCTGCAGCTTTCATTGCCCGATGAAACCTTGTTCCAGGAATGTTAAGGGGGAAGCCAATTATCCCTTTCAGAAATTCATCAAATTTTAAGGAAAGCTTTGATATATGGTCAGAGTCTTCGATGCTTAAAAATAAGCAACAAGCCAATTCAAATGTGTATAGCTGTACTATGGGATAGACAAACACCTGCTCCTTTCCTTCAAAATTGCAAAGTAACAAAAGTATTAAACTATTGATCACAGTATTCTTTTTCTTTTTCATTTCTAGTGAATAACCAGTGTTATCAATAAAACATAATAATATAGCCAATCAACACTGTTTAATCATCAGAAAACTTGTAAACCAGGTGGCCCTCTTAACTCTTAAGTCTTGTTCTGAGCTAAGAGAATATAAATCTAATAAAAAAAATTTATTTCAGGATGAATGTGAAAAGCAAAAGTTTCTAGCATGTGTAAGAACCTTATGTGCCTAACAACTAATGCTTAATCATGTATACAATTGCAAGTGTTGAATTTAACCCAAATTTCGTTGAAGATTGTCATTGACAGTTTGCTATAATATCGATATATATGTAAGATTGTTTGACAGACAAAATATATGTAAAAGGTATGGGAGATATTTGAAAGATATGAGATTTGAAAAATATATTAGAGATTTGTTTTAATAGGAAATCGGGTAAGTTTTGTAAGGATGAATCGTGAGAATGAAAATAAGAGTGTGAGGGAGAGATTGCATTGCAAAAAATTCTACAAGCTAGATTTGTTTTGATAACAAATAGGATTCTTCTCATCTATAGAAGTAGGCAAGTTGAGCTGAACCACTATAAATTGTTTATGATTTCTTTGTGATGCTTTTACCCACCCACTCACTAGTAGTTATGTAAGCATGTGAAAAAAGGATAAAATATATCTCAATAATGTTGAAGAGGATGTGGTATTCCCCCACCAAGATTGATGAAGGGCCATAAAGAGCGAGTTACCTCTATCTCTATCAATCTTTTGCTTGATCATTGATTCATAAATTTAATCAACAAGGTATCATTTATTATTGATGTAATTGTAAGTCTTAGGTAGCACAATTCTCATATGACCTACCCAACACAGTTTAGCTATTATGTAACATTTCTTACCTTCCCAATATGTGTCTATATGGCGCTGAGCAATGCTATCCATTTTTGGCAAGTAGTTTCTGAGTGTTTCTGCATTAAGAAAGCTCATGAGCAACCTTCTCACCATCTTTGCCTCATCACCAACCTTATTAACCAGAGACAACCTTAACAACTTCCTTACCGAACTAGGCCACCACACTTGAACATTCTTGTTCTCATTGCTAAATAGGAACTTGTTCCCAGCTGGCCCGCAAAACACAACAACAGGATCTCCAAACATTGAAGTCTTGAACACCCTGGCGTCATATTTCTCCACTCTCTCTTGTATGAACCTTAACATGTTTCCCTCATTCATTGTACGCATAAAGTCAAAGGTTTCTCCAACAATAGGCCATCCTAATCTTCCAGGAGGAAGATTAAGGTTTGGATGTTTTCTGAGTCTGACAACTTTAGTGATGAAATATAGACAAAGGACAAAGAAAGCCAAAACTGCTGGCAAGACTACAAGGTTGGTCACCTCCATAAGATTTAGTGTCCTTAAGACCTTAACTATTGATGAATGGCACAAGACAACAGAGAGTATGAAAGAAAGTTCTGGGAACCAGGAAAACTGAGGTTTAATAAGATGGATGAAAGACAGAAAGAGCTTGCTCTTTGGAATAGGACTGAATCAGAGAAGTTATATAACTTAAAAGCCATGATTATGAAGCACGGACTCACGGACACCGGACACCACATGATAACTTAAGGATGTGATTGATTGTCCAAGTCCTTTTACATAATGAATGAACATTATTCTCATCACATAAATATTTAAATTAATAGTATATTCATCATTTTAAATCAATTTTATATATATTTTTAAGTGTATTAATTGTGTAAATATTCAAAACAACAAAAAATAATATTAAGTCAAACACTTAATAAAATATATTTGATAAGACGACATTTCTAATAAAAGAGGTGTTCGTATTTCATAACTTAAAGCAGTTAACTATGAACTACAATTCCAATTTATTTTTATCCTTATTTTTCAGGAACATTAGTTAAAGAATTAAAATGAAAATATTTTTATTGAAATATCTAAAATTATATTATTTATGTTTTTTAATACTTTTCTACTATTTTCATATTAGATACTTTTTCTTTTTAATTTGTTAATCAATGGCGGCGTGAGGATTTCCACCAATTACAAAACATGAAAGTGACATTTCAATATTAATGTAATAACATTAGTCCTTGATGGCATCACTATAACGGCCGGCCATTAAGGCTTTATAAATAAATAAAAATTAAAAACTAAAAGCATACATCTAAAAGACTAAATTGAATATTTTGTATGTTACCCTTTTGCTCAAATGAAAATAAATCAAGGGGAATAGAGCTTAAGAAGGTAAACATTGTATCACCGAACTTGTATATATGGATACAACTAGTGAAGTGACAAATGAAAGCAAAGCAAGCACGTCTAAAGAAAATGGGGGATAGAACAGCAGGAAAGGCTTAGTGGGATACATGATAGACTATGGCATCGTCAAAGATACTAATCTCTTTGTTGGGACGATAATCAGCATTGTACCATAACATTTGTGACCTGCGGCATTGATTATTAGACACTTTGTCAGATGAAAGATATACCAATAATTCATAACAAACCTTGTGGCTGTTAAATGGCCACTTCAGTGTTTGTGGCCTCTTGGAAATTATTTTCTCGTTTTGCAATGACAAAATCATAAAGTTTTTGTCTATCACTTCCTCTCTTCTGTACCGCTGACGAATTTCTGTCATGTGCAATGGTTAACAACTTCTATCTTTAAGGGTGTTGTTAATTATTATTTTCAGACTAATGGTTAAGAAAATTTAAAAAAAAAATGCTTCATTCACAATATATTATTTATGACAATGATGTCTTTTTTTTGTTATTTTTAATACAAATTATTATTTATTAATTTTTAAGTATTTTTTAGAATAATGATGAGTAAAACTGAATTTATATGTTTTCTTTTACATTTATTTTTAATGAATAAAAGACAAAAATGGAATAAAATAGTGTTAGTTTATTTATTAAGGGCCGGGTATCTGATTTGAGAAAATATTTTTATTTTTAATTAAAAAATATCCCTTTATTTTTATTTTGTTTCTTGTTTTTAAAAGATTGTAGGAGAATTAGTAAAAATATTTTTTATGTCATCTACTAATTCTACTATTTTTATAATTTTTTAAAAAACAAAAGTAAAGTGATAATAAGATAATAAGATAATATTTATGTGATTAAAAATGAAAGTAAAAAATAAAATCCGATATTTGTTATTAATTAGTGATATATAAAGGCTGAGAAACACGTATGGATCCGGGTTCTCTTTTTATTTTTATTAGTTAGATTTATATTAAAATAAACACACAATATTTCTAAATTCTAACTTCAATCACATCCACAGCGGAGACGCAATGAACCCTTGAAATGAATATCCTTTACGTGGTGACCTATATTAATGCCTTGCATGAAAATTCAAGAAATGGGAAGGAGATTTTGTGATCCTTGATAAACCCACGTGTCCCATATATTAAAGGAAATATCCTTCTCCATACTGAGCCTATGGAAGCGTAATTCACAGCAATATGGAAGCTTAATTGACGCGAAGCCGGTAGAATAAAGATGCGTTGGCTAGATTGTGTTGGCTCTATCATCGTTTGGCTATAATTTTAATTTTTTAATTCAAATCATTCATCATGCTTGTTTAATACGATAAATAAAGTGGAGGACAGAATCATCCACCTCGTTTTTTCTCGAACGCATTGAGTTACAACATAGTACTTACAGTTTAGTCTTCATGTCACGTTCAGTCTATTTAATTAATAAATCATCACTACATAAATATTATTTGTCACTTCCCTTATGACTTTTATATATAGTTTGCAAATATCTTATAAAGCCATCAGCGTGAATTAAAGTGTAGCATATATAAAAAAAAACTACGTACATAAATATTCAATTCATTCGTTTTTCTAGTACAGTTTAAATATTCATCATAACATAAATAAATAAATAAATAAATAAATGAACATGTTTCGTCTCTTTGAAGATATAGAAGTTGCTCTAACTAGAGCTAGTTTTTAAAAAAAAAAAAATAATAATCATCAAATTAGAATCTTTAACTTTTTAATCAGTGAAACCCTAAAATATTTTTACAAGTTTCTATTCTTATGAGGCTAATTGTTAAGACTTGATCATGTTAAAGCTCTTCACCCCTTTTTCATTATATGTTAAGTTAAAGCTCAACTATGTTATCGACTAATTCACATTTATTGGGCGGCGATATTTAACATATAACTACGGGGGAGAGAAAAATACACGCCTTAACTAGCGAAGTTTTCCACAACGTGAATAATTTAATCTGATATATATATATATATATATATATATATACCTGATTCTTATCAATAAAATGTTTGCGAAATCATATCATCCCATGGACCTCAGCCTCATACAGTTGGCTCAGATAAGAGATGAGTGGAAAAGGATTGGACGTATCAAGTGGTGACAATGCAAAGTTGATGGTTTCGTTTTGAAAACATGTATTACATTGAAACTTCCCTGGTTGAGATTATCCAACACAAATGTATCGCATTTGTCTACTCCTACATCATCATTGTGAGGAAGACATGATGTTTGCCATGGTCCTTTTGTCTAATTTAGAAATATGCCACTTTTAGCAACAATTATGTTTACAATTCCATGCACACCCACTATTCAAGGCCTCCACCGCTTGAGTTTTATTTCTTGCCAAAACACTAGTTTAGTAATTTTATAACCAATGTTTTTAAAAATAACTGTAGTTTGAGTTTTATGATCATCAAAACACTATTAAAGGCCTCGATCGTTTGAGTTTTATTTTGTTGAAGTATTCTAGAGTGAGAGGTCATCACAAAAAAAAGAAAAAAAAATTAAGAGGCAGTAAATTGGGACAAGCTCCTACAACATTACTTCAAAACAAGAAAACCTGAGAACAAGGTCTGAAGAATCTTATAATTTGTGTATATACATGTATATGGATTTAAAGATAACCAACGAAAATTTTCACAAGCAGCCATAATTTTTTTATAACAAAAATGCTGGGCAGAGATGTTTATGAGTTTGTTTGGGTATGCATATTAAACATGATTCAATTTTAACAGAAGCGGGACGAGATATTCCTACACACCGAATCAATTGTTCTGCCTCTCACAATAGCTATAAAGCATGCAAATGTGGAAATTTTTTCTAAAAGGAAAAGAAGTAAAAATCCATTATAGCACTCAAGATTTCAAACACAATATCATATAGGGAAATTCAAATAGAAGCTATCTATGAAGGATTACTAACTTTCGAATCTCTTTGAGGTCTATAGAATATAAAGCCTTTGCCTTGCAATTGTTTGCATCCGATACGGCCTGCCTTTCGGCACTCTGAATTTGTTGCGTTTTTTATGTTCATGCATATCTGTTTCAGGCATTTATTCAAACATGTCGGTGCGGATATCTTGGCAAGTTCAACTTCGTCACCAAATTCTGCTGCTGCATCTGCTACCACCACCACCAATGACACGTATAGAACCAAGATCACCGCCAAACCTAAGGATTTGTAAACCATTGTATTGTATTTGTTGTGTGCCAAAGAAATGCAAATGTATCGAAATTAATGTATGTAAAATGGAAATTAATTTCCTTGGAATGTTGTATGTTTGTGGTGAAAAGTCAATTGGTTGACTTTATTCCAAATTGAGTTTAAGATTTTGTTTTCCAAAATTAGAAATTATAGCAATTTGGAATCACAAGCACCGTATATATAGAAGTTGTATATATAATATATCAAAGAAGATAATAATCGCCTTTCCAAATAATAATAATTTACTATTTTTATTATTATACGAAGATAAATCATTAACTTGGTAAAAAAAGTATAGCAAAATAAAATAAATACAATAATTTATTTAATTATATATTAGTAAATATATTGAACGACATACAATTGTTTTTTTTTCTGACCCATACAATTGTTAAACATAACCACCATCGATAGTAAACAATTAAATAAATAAATCGTCATCCTAAAAGGTTATATTTTAGTCATGAATTAAAACACTTATAATAGTCCTTATTATTAATAATACAAGTATTAATTATGAGGTCCCACTTTTGCTATCTGAATACACACAAACAACGCATTTAATAGGATTTTGGAATCAGAAAAAGAAATTTATATTTTCTATGCGACATTTATTACATTGGCACAGCCCGCAGAAACAACCATAATAATAGCTCCACCAAAAAAAGCAGCGATAATAATAGGTTTAATTTAGGAATCAGAAAAATATTAAAAAAGTAACATAAAAAGAAATAATATGCGGTGAGCGTGGATCGAACACGCGACCTTCAGATCTTCAGTCTGACGCTCTCCCAACTGAGCTATCCCCGCTTGTTGAAATAATCCTCTGGTTAAAATTTAATAAACAACTCTAACAATTGATATTTTTCACTAATCTTACCACCACAAAGAATATCATAAAAGAAATAAAATAACTAAACAAAACGTAAATTGCGAGATTGGTTTCTCCCACGGGAGAAGTAAATGGAGTTATCCACACTTTCATTTCTCTCTTTACAATTTATTGACCCCTTTTCATTTTTAGTTACATATATAATAATAATAATAGTATAAAAAGTAAAACTAAAACTGGTACGCCTTTAAAATTGGAAAAAAGAGAGTCTTGCTTTGACATATTAAAACAAATATTCATATTTAAACTGGCGATACATCCTATATTATATAGATATTTGTAAATATAAAAATAAGTATAAATTTAAAATATGCTAAATATAAAGATTAGCTGAATTTTAATTATTTTTTGTTTGAATAAATATTTGATTTTATTATAAGACCAGATCAATTTAGTTTTATTTAATAATTTATAGGTTGAAGAGAATGATAAGTTGAGCGCTAAATTATTGTCTTATCATCCTTAAGTTTTTAAATCTCAATCACCAAAATTGCCAAGTTTGATTTAGTTATGAGTAATGATAATGATATAAAAAAAAAAAAAAGTTAGATGAAATGATAATAATAAATGTTTACCTCATTTAAGTTTTGAATTAATTGTGAAATAAAAAAATAAAGAGAGAATTAATGAAGGATGACACATAATCATTTTACTTATTTTAAATTCCATTAACACCTCTATTTTTTCATTTCTTTTTTTATTATATCATAAATTTTATAATATATTTATTTTTTCTTTCTAAGTATTTTATAGTGTAATGGCGGTTCACTAAACATTTTTCAAAAAATATTT
This sequence comes from Glycine tomentella, assembly GCA_007407185.1. Classification (NCBI taxonomy): domain Eukaryota; kingdom Viridiplantae; phylum Streptophyta; class Magnoliopsida; order Fabales; family Fabaceae; genus Glycine; species Glycine tomentella. Next base: position 548,554 of record PYAF01000779.1, read on the forward strand.
TAGAAGAAGTGATGGAAAATAAAGAGATCTATAAGAAGAAATTGGAATGAGTACAAGATGAAAGAGAAAGAGAGAATATATTTTAGGATCTTGAGATGTGATGAAATTTCAGTGTTTTGCCTTTCTTAAAAAATAGTTGTTTTAAAATTTTATTGTATGAGATTAATTTATAGATATTATTAGTGTAAAAAATTAGAAATTTCACCAAAAAGAAGTGTAAAATATTAAAATTATGTAAATTTACATTATCATTTGATGAAAAAAATATTATGATATAATAAATTTATATATTTAAAAAATAATAATGTTAAAAGAGATATAAATCCTGAATATTGATTAATTAATAGCAGCGAACGGAGTGGGTGAGTCTCTGATCCAATCGAGTGAGTTTATGAAAATTGTGGTCTCACAGAAGAAGAAGAAGAAAAATGAAAATTTAGATTGCGAGTGGTGAACTCGATGGTGTGGAACAGCATGGTGGTGTTGAGAGTGGCACGTGCCTCAGCGGAAGCGTGGCAATGCATTGCGGAGCCTCTGAACACTGAGCAGATATTGGATCTGGTTTTCTGTTTCCCTCTCCGTCAATTCGCTTTCTGTCTCTATTCCTTCTTCTGCGCTCCTCCATCCAATTATTACTATTTCCCTTCTCACTCCGACTCTGACGATCTTGATTCTTCCGATTTCGATTACTATTACCAATCCTCCTCAGACTGAAACCAAACCAAACTCAATAGGTACTATCTCCTTCCAATTATCTATTTATTCTATTATCTAACTTCACTTGGCTATATAATTATAAATGAGATCCCGAAATTAGGAATATCCTAACACTAGGTTTCTTTCTTTCTCTTTTTAGAAAAAGACAAAAAAAGTTTAGTTCTAGTTTTTTTGTATGACTTTGGCATTATTCATTAATCAAAATTGAAGTTTTATTTCGATAATCTGCATGCATAGGTAGGTTATGGATGTCAAACGCTAATTTTGATTAGAAAGGCTTAAGGAGTTGCATCTAAAGTTTTTTGTTGAAAAAGAAAAAAGAAAGTTTCGCTTTGGTCCTAAGAAAATATATTATTAGGTGCATCCAAATTTCTCCCAGAATGGTTTTATTCAAATTCCATCATTATTGTTAAATGATGTTGAAACTTGAACTTAAAGCCTGATCTTGTTGTCGTTATGGTGTAAGAGGAATCATTTTATCTACCTCTCTGACAAGAAGAATTTCTGCATACCTAAGTTGGGTTCATTTTACTAGGGAGGTAGGAACATCTACATATATTATATGCTTGTTAGTTATGAAGCTCAAGTAAGCATAAGAATTTGAATAAAGTGCACCAGTAAACCAGTGACAGCATAAGATCGTAACAACTTCCATTCCAGACCATCTCTGAACAGCTTTATATTTTAAGCCTAATCCCTCCTTTGTGTCTCTCGTTGACTTTTGTTGTTGCTGGAGTGAGTTACAAGTGTGCTTATTAACAAGTACAGAAACACGAATTGGTCAAGGGAATACCATTCGTGGGAGCATTAGTTCAATTGCCATTACACTATAGTTTAAAAACATCTTTTGCCACCACCGCTACATTGTTGCCACTCAATACCACCACGGTCAGGACCTCCACCACCAATGCAACTTTTGGAATCATTCTTTTATGACCATACCAAACATAATAAGAGGAGTGAGAATTTCTTTCCATTACTATTTCCATTTCCACACTAGTGTTGTCAATACCCAATGTTATCACAACAGTTGCTGTTTTATGGTTGGAAATGTTATCCAGTAATCCGCAATATGTGTTTGCCTTGATTGATTATTCAAATAGATCTAAGGTCTTGTGATTACTCCTGTAGTTAAACAAATTTTGACAAGTTGATAGAAATTTTTAGTTTATATATTAGGATATCCTGCTTAAATTTCTTGTAACATTAGTTCTTCGATGAAATGTTGTGTTCTTTTGGGAATTTAGATTATAAGAACGATTTTTGCTTTGTATTTGTCCAAATTCTGGGATAATTTGCTGCAAGTTATTATCGTTAGACTCTTTATTATGTCTCTGCTAACTATGCTTTATGCCCTTTTGACAGGAATTTGGCTGCTAATTATCTCCATGAAGATGATAGACTTTGGGTGGTAAGACACGAGATCCTCAATTGCAGTCTCTGGTTTCTCACTCAGCCCCTTATCTGATGATGAAAGCTTTTTCTTTTCTTTTTCAGAATAAGATGACACCGAGGACTTTAGTAGTGTTCAAGCTATCTCCATTGTATAAAAGCATCTTTTACACTTAGATTTTTGTAGTTGATTGATTGATCCCTTACACATTTTATACCCTTGTAAAGAGTGATTTGTGAGTGGTAATATAATTTTAAACTGCCCTTGAAAGGGAGTGTTATATAACTTACTTCAAAACTGAACTTTGTATGCTGTATACTATATACCTTCAATCATTTCATATTTGGGGAAATCACCAAAAGGGGCAGTTATTTTTGTAACTTACCAAATGGGGTAAATTTCAAATTAATACCCACAAATGGTTAAGTTGTAGGATACCCTACAACTTCTGAAAGCAAAGTTATAAAGTATTGCATGACTTTTCTTTTCTCTTTTATGAAATCGTGAAAAAGTAAATGACTTATTTTTTAATTACGACTTTGAAGTTGTAAATTGATTTATGACCTCAAAGTATTTTATTTTTTAAAATAGTTATTAGAAGTTATAAACTAACTTGCGATTTTATTTTTTAAAATAGTTATTAGAAGTTATAAACTAACTTGCGATTTCAAAGTTGTAATTTAAAAAAAAAAAGATTAACAAATTTAAATTAGTTTTAATTTATAGTTTTATTTAATAATTTCTATATTTTGTATATTGTTTTATTTAAAACTTTCTATATTTTCTATATTGATTTTTATTTAATATTTTTTATATTTTTATTTAATATTTTTTATATTTTTAATATTATTTTATTTAATATTTTCTATATTTTTTACTAATGTTAAGGATTATTATTTGTTTTGTAAATTAGAAAAATAATTTAAGCAAAGACACTTAAATTTAAACAAATGGTGGTGTGATTGAGGAGAATTTTAGACATTGTGAGGATAACATGCAATTGCAACATGTGCTTTTTGTAATTTAGAATGTAATGACTTTGTTGATCATGGATATATGTTAGGGGTGTTCGCGGGTTGGTTCGGATCTGTTTTGGCCAAATTTAGGATTCAACCCAACCAAATTTGATTAGTTCGGTTCGGTTTGGTTTTCAGAAAAAAAAAAAATTGAAACCCAACTTAACCCAACCCGTTCATGAACAGTTCGGTTCGGTTCGGATCACCGGGTTACCCATTTAATTTTTTTTTATAACTACTATTTTATATCACGATTCTTTCAAATATCTCATACAATTAACACAATATTATCAAATGTATGAAAATAGTAAAATTGATTCATTTAATACCATCAACATAATATTATAAAATAAACTTATAATATAAATTAAAACAAAAGATTTGTGAACAATATTTACTATAATAGTCTGAATCACAACTGAATCTTACAAATCAAGCTTTGTTATAACCAATTTTGTTGCAACCATATTTGCTGAAACAAACAAATAAACAAAATATGATTCATTAATATTATAAACATAGTAAACAATATATGAAAAAAAAAGGTGAAACAAATAACAATATACCTAAAAGTAATACATTAAGAAGTTCCAGCACTTGCAGTTTCAACACTTGGAGACCCAATATTAGCAGTATTTAAAGCCAAACCAAACAATTTTAAAAATTTAAACACAACCCCGTTAGCACAAAAATTAATTGATATTTTATACAAATATAAAAATGAAATAAGAGATTAATGATTATACACCTGATTCAATCTTTTCCGCTTCATTTATTTCAACTTGCAAGTCATTAACATTTTGCTTAATAGATCTAAGCCAATTTTGGGCACAACTCAAGGAACTACGAAATGAATCCAGCTGGTATCCTTATTTCCCAACAATTATCCCCGCTGGTATCCTTATTTCCCAGCAAAAAGCTCTAGTCTCAATTCACCAAGAATAGAGATAGACTGATATCCTTGTTTCCCAACTAGACTAGTATCCTAGTTTCCTAGCCAGAAGTCGCATGTCTCAATTCATCAAGAACAGAGACAAAACTGGTATCCTAATTCCCAGCTGCGGCCTTTTCCAAAGTCAAGAAGAAGAATACAATAAAATAGTTACATTTACGCTTATATTCCTTAAGCAAGTAGGTACCTTTAAATCCTGATTGAGAGTTGAAGAATCAAACTTGTCAAACGCTTCTATATGATCTCACAACAATTCTCTTAATGATGCAAACATAAACTCTCTAATATTATTTGGAATGAAATGCATACATGAACACCAAAATATGTTTCTATTTATACTAATTTAAAGATATGATTTTAACCAATTTTTGAATGCAATCCTAAATATATTCTATCATATTATCCAATGCAATCTTAAAGATATTTTATTATATTATGCAATGCAATCTTAAAAATATTCTATCCTTTTTTTTAATGCAATATTAAAAAATATCCTATC